>UZAF01018964.1:4799-15821 GCA_900617895.1 Haemonchus placei
AGGTCTACTAGAACCCGAGTTATGAATTTCCGGTCAAACACACACACACACAGACAAACCAACAGACACACTTAGCGCGTTATATATAGTAGGATACTTCTAAGCAGATTTCAATAGCGGGTTGGTCCCTTCAAGGGCACATCAAAAACTCACGTGCCCTAGACGTACAACATGAGAAAGCGTTGACGTGATGTTTCGTTGGGAAACTATTTTCTGTCACTGTCTGACCCCATCCCGTGTACACTTTTGGTAGGTATCATTTGGAAGGCCTTGTATGAGGGCAAATTTCACAATAGCGAACAACCGTTACTGACCTGAACTTACACTCTACGCGGACATGCTGACCACCAAGTAGCTTCTATAGTCCTCATCATTCACTGCCACACCTGTCACCCACAACGTAAACAGTCAAACATACTTTCTAATCTATATTGATTGGATATCGCCATTCTTGAAATTCTCAAACACCACTGGTACTATGCGTGCGCTCACATGCCACAGCCTACGAGTTGAGGCACGCTACACAGCAATGGCACGCTCTGTCGATTTGCCGTCACGCTAATCACGTATGCTAGGCTACACTATATCATCCATAAAAAACGGACATACATGTATTGGGTTGTAACATAAGTTCGTAGAGTTTTGCGTTAGAGTTATTTTACAAAGATTTATTTTGTTTTTTAGCAAACTGTATGCATTCATTTGAAAGAGCTCTTTCTCCTCTACAAAATTGTTTTATTCGTTTTTAGGATAATTAAATTGTTCGTCTTTTTTCGGGCTCAGAAATGGAACATCCAGGAAGAAAAAATTAGCATTTTCGACATCTGCTTTTCTTTGCTTCTCGTCGAGGTCAAAAAAGCAGCCGAAACCGCTTGGGACATATGCAGTGTGTACGGGGAAGGTGTCTTAGGTGTGTCCACTGAAAGGTGTGGGTGGCCCCAGGGAAGGCGCCAAAGCCGAGAGTCAAGCAAGATCTTCACCCAAAAAATGGTCATGATCTGCGTTTGGTGGGACTGGGTAGGCATGGTGCACTGGGAAACTGCTCGAACGAAACGCCACTGTCAACAAGGAGGTCTACATTACCCAGCTGAACAGTGTAAATGAGGCTATTCGGCTGAAAAGACCTCATAGAGGTGGTCAAGTCATCTTGCTCCACGAGAACACCAGGCCCCATATTGCTCAAGTCGTCAAAACAGCACTCCAAGAGCTTGAATGGGGGGTTCTTCAGCATCCACCGCACTCTCCGGATCTTGTACCTGCCGAATATCACCTTTTCCGCTCTATGTTAAACCCAATGAGGGGTGTTACCTTCGATGGCGAAGGGGACCTTAAAAACTGGCTCAACAAATTCTTCGACACCACAACGGCCGATTTTCGGCGAATCGCCATCAAAAAATTGGTCGAGAGATGGGAAGAGGTCGTGAGCAGTAACGGAGGATACATCAATGGTTAATTTATTATTATAATTATTGTTTTTTGGTTCAGATAAATCTTCGTGAAAAAACTCTACAAACTTATGTTACAACCCAATACATGTATGCTGCACCGGAAGTGCGTGTACTCCATACTCCTCTTTTCATGCCCCACTGCATTTGATGCTCACTGTCATTTTCTCTACTCAAGAATTTTCATAGAGATGTTCTTGAAGTTCCTCCTAAACGTGTTCAGTGAGTGACAAAATGAAGTACGATTTTGGGCTGCAGCAGGCTTCGAAGATGTTGTCGGCGCCTCTCATAGATCTATTAAAGCTTTCTCTGTCACTGCGAATCTACTCTCCTTCAGTGCAGTTATTTCAGCAGGTCTGTGCCATATAACGCACTCATTATTTCAATACCATTCAGTTCAGCATCACAATTTCTGCATATTCAGATCGGTGCCGATCACGCATTGCCATGTGTTGCATTTTTCGACGTCCACGGTCTAAAAGGATGTGACGCCAGTGAACTCGAGAATGCTGTGGAATCGTCTCACGGAAGGTGTCGTATCATTGCAAAGAGGATTAATATCATTTATCTGTTTCTTTTACTATGGTGGTAACATGGTGGCGTCTCCTCGCATCGTAGTTGATTCGAGGTGTTAGTTTACTCGAAGTACCGATGAAGCTAGCTATTGTTTGTAAAGTGAGTCAGATGATAATTCATGACATACTTGGTGCGCGTGCGAGAAGGATCTAGATATTGGATGTCGGTGAATCTATTTATCTTCAGATTTGTACAATTGGACTAACAAACCTGTACTATTATCGGAGCGCACTATCACCTGCACGAAAAAAAGAGCATGCTTCAAAACATTTGTAGGGATTCTCCAGCCTTGCTTTCAATTGACCACGTGTTCAATCTCGGAAGACAAGCAGAAACTACGGCAATAATCTATGGGGAAATTGGCACGCAGGAATGGTTGCAGCTTCATGCGAAAGCTGTTGAATTAGCTTCAGCGCGGAGAATTCAATACGTTCTGAGACACTACATGAAGGTGAGTTGCCTGATGTATCCTATTCTTGTATCTTATTCATAGTTTTTGAAGTGCACTGACACTCCTATAGCCAAAGTGTCACTGTCGGGGTATGGAGTGGAACTGGCTATCAAGAACACGGAGTACAAAGTCGTCGATATTAGCAGAGGAGAAATGGGGGAGAACCATGATATTGAGGACTTTCACGGTTTCAACTTTAAGCAGCTGAAGTACGTTCAGTTTAGATAATTCACTTCGTTTCAATTCAAATAATTCACTGTCACCTCACTTGTATCACCTGTCGTCCTGTTGTTCATCGATTTCCTCGAGCAGGCGCCAGTAACGTCCCATTCGTCTCTGTCGGAAGCCACTGTGGACCTATGAGCCGAAAACAGTAATTCACTATATCGGGAGACAACTATTTCGTTCTGCACCTCTTTTGTGTGCATATCTCAATAACGTGTTTATATTATAAACCATTGTTCTAAAACCCTTCTGATAGAGTATATCTCCTCTTCGCGATCTCTATTGTTGCTTAGCTACGCCCACCCGCAGTCCATTCACTGAGCTCAGAAAAGTCTTCTCCATTCACATCCTCCTGTCTCCTAATTGGTACCATAATCGCATCTTTACCAGTTTTCAGAACCTCACTCTGAAAACGAGTCACAAAGTCCTCTTAATTTTATGATAATAACTCGGAATTGTGAGTACTGTAATCTTAAAAAGTCTTTACTCAGAACTGATACCTTTGAAACTTTTTCTGCAAAAAAGCCTAAATATGTATATTCATAAGTTATACGTCTTAGCGGAGAAAACGTTGGGTATGAGGGCAATGCAAAATGATAGGGCATTTCTAGAAATCTCACGCGCTCTTTATATTTTTGATATATCCTGACTAGTAAACAGTGCGGATATGGATTGAGGAGAATCTAATTATGTTATGCCAGGGGGCCATTGCCTCTCTCTCGTCAGAAGAGACCAAAGCTGAATACCGACTGCGCACAAATTAATAGCAATCAAAAGAACTTCACTGTTTTGGAAAGCTAAAGGAACGTCACTACAAACTACATTATAAATACCGCACTATTCGTCACTAAAAAAGCAAGCCAAAATTGTAAGTAACTATCAGGAAAGGAATCTTCGAATCTCGAAGTCTGCATCAATGAAAGTCTTTACATAGTACGCTGAAATGGTCTCAGTTTTGGAACTGAAACTGCACGAAACTCCAAAATTACAGCAAATCTATCGGTCTGGATAAATCGTATAAAGCGCTGAGAAGCGTGCCTCAAACTCTTAGCAGAGAAGGTTCCCAAGTCGAAGTGGCCGTTTGGAATGAGACGCACACTGCTGGATGTGGTTTCGGGTGATGGTCTCGAATCGGCTTTCTAAATTTGTTGAAGATTCTCTGAATGGAGATAAGAGGTGATTTCATGTGAAACTTAACATAAGAGAACTTAAATTACATATGTGTACAAGGTTTCGCAGCGTTGGCTTGGAGCAGCGGTAACGGTGACGTTTCATATGCGAAGGACTAGGGTTAAGATTAGGGTTTTGTGAGGAGCAAAAAATTTGCACTAATTTGACTTTTCCTTGTGACCTATAAACACTTTCGATGTTGTATCGCTCGCGTTCTATGACCTTATGATGGTTGTGGTGACGACTGTCTTACCCAAATCATGCGGTATCACTTCAGTTTTTTTAGCATATTTATACACACCATTTAGTTATGACTTTTACCACTTCACGAACATGTGTGGTGCACGAGAAGTTAGGGAAGAAAAAAGATTCTCACGATTGCGAAAACTAATAAAAAGAATTTCATTACATCGTGTTACTTTAAGACCAGTAGCCAAATCAGAAATGGTAAAGAGAACTGTGTGGGCATCCCAAAATGACCTTGGGGAGTGCTTAAGCTTAAGCGAACCTGTCATGAGTAAGTGGAAGTCTCTTAACCCAATAGCACAGAACTAAAAGTAGTGCAGGTGATAGGTGGTAAGACAAGTCACGAGTGTATAAGCATAGATTGAGATCGGGAGCTTTTACGTATGAGTGATGATCGTATTTTTGAAGGGCAACAAGAGCTATTGCTTCACCTGCTTACGTGGAGTTGGGGCGGTTAAGGCAGCTTCATGATCTGTAGTAAAGATGATCTTCTTTAAGCCTCTCAAGATTAAACAGTTCATTAGGCCAACGTTTCGGCTGTTTCGCCTTCGTAGGGCCTGAAATAGTGCAAAGCATTGTGTGGCATGCTCGCCCAAAAGCCTCAACAACACTCCAACAAAACTTCAAGTAGACCAGCAAACCCCCAAAGGTATTGATCGAATGAGGCATGGATTGCTCACCTTGGAGTCCGCCACTAAGAAAGGAGGACGACCACCCTCGTAATAAGTGTTGTTTAAAATAACCAGTAACCTTCCACTGACCTCATCATAGATCAAAGGTTACACAGGTCAAGGAAGGGTGCGAGTTCACCGGTTATGGCTATACACTCCTTCCTGTTCATAAGGGGTTCTTTAGCGGTAATCCAAATCGCTTCCAGGGTCTTGCGCATCGCGATCTCGGTTTCAAGCGCCTTATGGACACGGAAACGTCAAAGGATAAACGTGCGTGGAATAAAACCCGATGGGCTCCTAGCGGGGTATGCATCCTTGATCCAGCCAGCCCACTTAGATGTTCTTTACCTCGAACGCACGATGGGCGACCTGTTTCTTCGATATACCAGCTTTGGCAACGTATGGAGTGGACCACTTCCACCTTCATGCAATTACCCGCCTTCCGCGTCCATTTTGACGCTTGAAACCGAGAGCGCGGCACGCAAGACCCTGGAAGCGTTTTGGGTTACCGCTAAAGAACCCCTTATGAACAGGAAGGAGGAGTGTGTAGCCAAAACCCGTTAACTCGCACCCTTCCTTGACCTGTGTAACCTTTGATCTACGATGAGGTCAGTGGGGTGTTACTGGTTATTTTAAACAACACTCATTACGAGGGTGGTCGTCCTCCTGTGCTGTGCTTTGTATTATTGCACAATGCTTTGCATTATTTCAGGCCCTGACGAAGGCGAAGCAGCCGAAACGATGGCCTAATAAATTGTTCAATCTTTAAAGACAATCATCTTTACTACATATCATGCCAAGATTGGAAGAAGGTCGATCATGGACTATTTTGAGCTTGATGATCTTTGGATGGTGTCTGCGAGCCCACTATCAAAAAGGTTGGTCTTGGATAGTTCGTAGCCACCACGCACGATCGTACCCACTCCAAAACCACGAAGGACTCCTGGTCTTTGGATCATTACGCAAGGCATAATGGTCATGCTATCCGATCGCGCGCAATGAAGGGAAACACATGAATTCCCTGTGGAAGGATACCGCAATCGCCGCGGAACCACTGCCGCTAGCCGTGGGAATTCGGGGAAAAGTTCCGCCATCCTGATTGAAGGATAAAAACCTTGGCGTTGATCGATTCAGCCTTTGGGATGAGTAATCGAGTAATCCAGTAATCGATTTTCATTCATAGTGGCGTTTAAAATGCATGCCTCTGTGGCTTATACAATGATTCACTGTGACAATGCAATGTACCCGTCAGTGCTTCCGACCATCTAGACGAGTCCGATACTAATTAACCGACCAACCGACCGAGGAGGAATGGAAAGCTGAGTCAGGCTGAACGATAATCGATGCGGAGTCCGATCTCGGACCTTCCGTGTGTAGTGCCCCGCTACCACCTCACACCGCATTCGTCCCATTAAGAATGAGGCGATTTCGCATGTTTTGGATAAGAGAGTTACCGCAACCGTCACAAGGTCGTAGGACTACAGGAAAGAAATTCAATATGACTCAAGGTTCTCGCCCCCCCCCCATCCCCACAAAATCCGATCTCTAGTTTTTCGCACATGAAGTGTCAACCTTAGCACTGCCTCAAGCCACCGCTGGAAAACCTTGGACCTCCATGTATCTTTAAGTTCTCTTATGTTAAGTCTCACCTAAATTCACCTCATAACTACATTCAGAGACTCCTTCGGCAAATTTGGAAAGCAGATTTGAGATCAGCGTCCTAAATGACTCGCGGTGGAAGTTTCATTATGAATGGCCGCTTCGACTTGGGATCCTTCCTTGGTAGGCTTTATCTATGCAAAGTACGGAGTAAACTTCGTGAAAAGACTTTAAGGACTGGACCAAGTTTGTTGATGTTGTTCAGTCAAGTCCCTCAAGAAATTAACCCATTCCCGCGCTTTTTAGTAAAAAAAAAAAGCCATCTCGTCACTCTTGAACTAATGGTTGTGCTGAGAACTGTTGGCGAGGCCTAGGGAGGAAACCGATTGTGACCAACTTGGTAGGTAGTTCACTACTAGTGCGAGGCTACTTCGCCATAAGTTTGCGCTTTAACTAACACAGATCCAGCAGACACAGTATGCAACTTTTATGCGCTGTCAGCTCGGTCTTTTTCACCGCATACGGCTTTAATCTGTCATCCGTGATTTTTCCCAGCCAACGCTTCCGTATATAATCTATCACCAAATGCAACAGGGGACCTTCTTTTGTAGCCTTGGCTATTTCAGGTTCTGTTACAAGCAGGTTCTCCATCCTTTTCACCGCAATAATCTCTTCCTGCCCTTCATTTACCGCCAGTTCTGCGCTAGGCAGTTCTCTTGGGTCAGGCAATCTGGATAACCCGTCCACGTTAGTAAACTCAGTGGTCTTTCTACACTCTATCTCGAAAGAGTATAACATGAGCCGCAATGCCCATCTATACAGTCTTTTTGCTGCTATTATTGTGGACCGTGCTTGGGCCCAGAAATCCTCACTAAGGATTGGTAAGCGGTTAACAGCGTAAACCGTCGACCATAAAAGAACTAATTTGATTTTTCGATCCCATTTACTATTTCTAACGCCTCTTTCTTTATTTGGACTACAACTACATGCCTGTTTTGTCAAGGAACGTGATGCATAAGCGATAATTTTCTTGGTTGCATCATCATATATATGTTATAATTCTGCTCCTATGCCATGCTCAGAGGCATCGGTAGCTAATACTACCGGAACATCCGGGTTATAATGCGCTATGGTCTCTGTTGTTGTGAGCTTTTCACGTATCTACGCAAAAAATTTTCTCTTCGGCACCCCATTTCCACGGTGCGCCTTTACTGCGCAAGTTGTTTAACGGCGCCGGCAGCGTAGCTAATCGAGGGGTGAATTCCCGATAGTATTGTATCATGCCTAATTAAGACTCCCACCCTTTTAAATTCTTGGGCTCTGGCAGGTTCGTTTAGTATTGCTTTCAATTTACCGGGAGATGGTCTTATGCCTTTTTCATCGACCAGGTGGCCCAAACACTATACCTTCTCCTTTAGGAATTCACAGTTTTCTCTCTTGAAACGGAAGCCGATCTCATTCAGTCTATTCAAGACTTCTTTTCTTTCTAGATGCGTTGCCATCTGTACCTCTTTCTATTATCGCCCAGATAAATCATTACCCCTCCGATTCCCACCAGCCTCCCCTCCATTATTCGCTGGAACATTGCTGGCACTAATGCGATTCTATCTGGGGTTCGCGTGTGCTCAAATAATCCCTTATGCGTATTGATCGTAGTATACTTCCTTGAGCTCTCTTCCAGCTCAACTTGCATACAAGCATCTTAATTTTCGAGTTCTTTCTGTCATGTAACATGTGAAGCAAATCGTCTAGCTCATGCAATGGGTACTGACCATTATCTAATTGCGGGTTCACTGTGACCCTATAGTCACCACAGTTCCTCATTTCCTCGCCTGGTTCAGGCACAACCGCCAGCGGTGTGGCCCATTTACTATGCTCCGCCCTCCTTATATACCATTCCGCCCATTTCTTCCAGGCCTCAACGCAATAGGTGTTGGCCTAGCTCTGAATGACTTAGGCACTTCTACATCATTTTTGAACTTCAACTCTGCTCGTGCAGTCATGCACTACCCTAAACTATCTTGGTACAATTTCTTGTTGTTGTCTAGTCTCGCACAAAGTTTCTTTTGATTTCTGCATAGGGCATTTGCTTAAACTTGTGTACCATGTGTTCCACAATCTGTCTGCAATTCTCTTACCATGCCTCGTCTACATAAGCAGTGCGTCACTTCTTTAACGTCATGAGCATACACTATCGCCTCTTTTTCAGCGAACTTAGCATTAATTGGGAGTCTTCCTTTAGCTTAATATGATTATTATCAAATGCCGTCGCAGCCACCGCAGCCTTGTCCAGCTGTTGCCGACCTAACCAGCCGTTCCATGCCTTCTCATCGATAATGGAAAGAAATGAGCAAATATCTAGTTCGAATGGGGTCTTCTTCCCGTTAAAGGCACCGTTCACATAATTTCGGGTAATCCAGATTATGATGGAAAATGCAAGACAAGATCGAAACTAGTGCGACTGAGGTGAAGAAACTGCGTGCATCGGTGTTTCCAAAGTGAAAAAGGGCTCCGAAAAAACGTTAAAAAGGGGGCTGGACCTGAATTAAACCAGAAAAATGAAGAAGGGTGGGGCGTCCGGACGAGCTAAATAGTGTATTTCACTGCGCGCGTGTGGGTCCTGGTGCGAAGAACAGGCAATGGTAAGCAAAATTCATTCACTTATAAGCATAAATAAACAAAAAAAACCTTAATAACAGCAAAAGTAGCTTACCTTTTTCAGCCTCTAAGAGTAGAAAATTGAATAAGGGATCGCGGCAGCAAAAAGAAAAACAGAGGAAAAAAGAATGGGAGAAAAACATCGCCTCATCACTCGGCGATTAGCTGATTGTGCGTGGGTCTTAGAACGAATAATGGCAATCTGTATTGTCTCGACACTCGTCTAACGTGACACCGATCGGTGGGCGGGCACGCGAACTACGGCAACAACGGAGCTGCCACTATGCTCTGGACGTCGAGATCGGGGGAGTGAGAGGGTCCCTTCTACAACTCATGGGGACCGCTGAGTATTAATAAGGTAAGAAACTTTCTAAATGACTCTGACGTCCTTCCAACACGTCACTGCCAGGTGGCCTCTCTTCCTGCATATATTGCAGTATCCCTTCTCTTTCTTAAAGCTCTCATAACCAGGATGGCCAAGCTCTTAACATACCATGCATCTTAGACTTCTCCTAGCTGGGCCCTCGCTCGGCCTTCCCTTTTGTTCCCTCGTTTGCGTGCGCCATGGCACTTCCCGGTTACGTTCTTCTTTTCGGGTTCTTATCTGACAGTCCTGCCAGCTGGGCTTGCGGCGTGCCTTCCTTCAGGTGTGGAGCATCCACTCCTACGCGCGGCTTCCGCCTGCTCCAAAGCCTCTCTCGACAATAGCTGATCCTTCTTTAGAAGGTTAGAAGACGCTTCCTCGTCTACAGAGATCAACCCACCGATAAAGACCATCGTTACTGCTGCATCCCGATGATCCTTGATTTCCTCAAAGCAGCACGTATTCGCTGCTTTTTGCAGTTCGGCGTAGTATACATGCGGCGCCTATAATTGCTTCTGTGTCTTCGACATCGGCCTGAAACGTTCTGCCAATGCCACCTGGCTTGTAATGCTGCGCCACTGCTATCCGAAGATGCTTCAGCACCACTTCTTTCAATGCGCGTCCTTGCAGGAATGATTCCAGTAACTCGAAACTCGGGTCACCCACTTCCTGCAGGAATATCAGCCGCTGATCTTTTCTCCATTGCCCTCCTGAACACGAGGAAGTTCGCGANCAGCTCCCACCAGGTCAGCGTTTACCTGCCCGTGACATAGGGCCACGGGACTCGACCTCGATACACATCAATTCCGGGATCACCAGTCGTGGCTCCTTTTGTGATACTGGTCCCTGCTTCCATCTTGACTCCTTGTGTTTGTCCTTGTCCTTGTCCAGCTTCCACAGACGCCATCCTGTTTGCCTGATCGCCAATTGTGTCGTGTTGGGTTGAGCACCACGAAGGGAGGACTACAGTTCATGCTCCTACACCCTTTTAAACACTTGGTCTCTCTCTACCACACTCTTTATTGATCAGTCTTCATTCTTCCCTTCCTCACATTTCCACACTCCCTCTCAGCCAAAACTCATCTTCGATTTACTAGTTTTCGTTCCTGAAGCTAGTTATGGTCAAAGGCCTGCTCGTATGTCCTAACCGGGATTTCGAGGTTTTATATCGAGCACGTGCCAATATTACTAATGTTTTTACTAAAATTCACCTGTGCTTTTTTTCCTTTTCAATTCAATTCCTAAATTTTGGTGTCGCGAGATCATTATCAAAAAGTTGCCTGTGCTAGCCCGAGACCGCGATAATCCAGCCATTCCTGGGCTACTGTTTGCTTTTTGTTTTCATTAGTCCATCCATATCATAATAGTACTGCCACTACTCAAGTTTCTGTTAACTTTTCCTTACCTGCTTCTTTTTTCATAGAATTATATTTTTAGGTGACCTTGACGAGTATGAAAAATCGCTAAGAACATTCTCCGCCCCAATTTCGGAACCATGGGTAGCTTTTATGAGTGTATTACGTTTAAAAGGAGGTTCTACTTGAGAAAAGAGTGGTTTTAAAACTCCTTATTAGAGCTTTCGGCACTATTGCACTATTACACCCCCAGTGGGGGGGG
>UZAF01018964.1:16500-28109 GCA_900617895.1 Haemonchus placei
CTTGAGAGGGAGGGGGGGGGACGGTCGAGCTTTCCTCACCCTTGTTCGGAGGAGGGATGCCCCACTCTCCTGCGTCTCATCACGAACCTCATAAGACCTGGGACCACCATATTCAGCGACAGCTGGAGAGCTTACTCTCAAATTTCCACCCTGCCCCTCGGATACAGACACCTCCAGGTCAGTTGAACTTCTTCGATCCCAGAACTGGAGCACATACTCAGCATGTTGAGTCACTCTGGCAAAAATACAAGGAAGTGGGAAAGCGACGCTACGGCATCAACAACGCTCGATATGAAGACCACATGCAGGAGTTCTTGTGGAAAAAACAATTTGGAAATCGGCGTTAGGCCCTGTACAACTTCAGGTAGCAGCACTATACCCCTGCTGAACGAGTTCGACATCCTTCGTGAGCTAACCCAGCGGCCCTCTCTAGGGCCACATTTGAAGTCGCAGAGCTGGTCAGAACAAGAGAGCAAGGTCGATTCTGAATAAGCTGTTACATATGTTTGTGATTACTTAGCGAGGACTTGTGTAGTTCGACGGGCGAGTAAGTGGCATTTTGGTGCTATTGCTCACGTTGACTTTGATTCCCAAATGTGAAGAGGGCAGAAGTCAGTGGACGATAGGCCGACCCCCTTTTGCAAGAAAAAGTTCGTGAAAAGGTATAGTGTTTGTTATAGACATGATCAGCACCTCGAATAACCTCTAGTTTACAAGTTTACAGCGAATTTGGTGAAAACACCCCTGGCGCCAACTGGCGCCAAAATGGCGCAGCGCCAGAAGTGGATACCATATTCGTGATCAGCGGCCTCGATAACCCCTCTGGTGCAAGTTTTCACCGAAAAAAATTTTTGAACAATATCTCCCCCCAGTGGGGGGGGGGGGGGGGTGGGGTGTACTAGTGCAATAGTGCCGAATTTTCTAAGTAGATCAGCAATTTAAAACTATTAGGCTGATGCATAATTATTGCGGATTTTTTCAACAAATTTTCAAGAAATGATAAAAGCACTGAACTAAAAAATGTTTAAATAATTTCTTCGGGAGGTCCACCATCTACGTCAAGCTCTGCTTCCTATTTCCTAAGGCGAAGAAGTTTCGGTTCTTGGAGGCGATCCAGTCTTGACATCGCTCATCAAGTCATCCATTTCGTCGTACGTTCTATTGGCTGGCCATTTCTTCAAGGAACGGTTGACGTGATAATCCATAGAAGTTTCTTTCGGTGAACATGACGGATTCAGGAGCAGATATCATTCCTTAGTTGGCTTTGACTGGTTGTTCCACCCCGAAAAGTTCGCTGAGATCGCGAAATGACTCTGCCACCTTCCATCCTCTATCGAAGTAGAAGGGCATAATGTGACAAATATGAAGATGACTTTTTTGATGCATTCTGTTGAGGAAAGCGAGAGGATCATTTCTATAAAAATTGCGAATTCAGTATTCGAATTCTATTCAGAGAGAAGAGGCCATCAACCAAATACATCTACTGGAGATCAACAATCTCCCCTTAATTTGGGGGGGGGGCAGTAATGGTTTTTATCCACAAATCAAGGGTCTGTCACTCAAAGCAGTCATTTAATGCCACGTTCAGGTCATCTAGGTTACAAACTCTTCCCCGAATGTGAGGCTTAGTCAGACCATGAAAGTGGTACAACGTCGTGGGGACTACGGTGGATCATATAGTCTAATTTTTTTTTGATTTTTTATATGATCTTCTTGCGATGGGTGCTTCACGATGGGTACACTCGTAATGGCTTTGAGTGTTGAACGCCGGGAATGATTGGTATAAGCGTCAGCTGCGACTATCTCGTCCAGGTTTGACACTGTAGCTGTAAGGAAGCAGTTTATGCGCATGCCTTGCCTCCCGTGGGCGCCACCTGCCATTAGTGTTCAATCCTGCCACCTGCAATTGGGTTCCCACCCTAACGCTGCCTGCCGCCCGCGTTCCTTCCAAATCTGAACTTTCTAGCTCTAAAAGATCAGTTTTCGGGCACACTTTCCACTCGCGCACGGTTTACGCCCCTCCTCCTTTGAGCGGAATCAGTCCTGTCACCTACTATCAGGGTTTCCATTCTGCCATCTGTATCCCATCAATTTCGGTTACCCTGGTTCTACAGGAACAGTAACTTGTCTTTCTGGTGAGATTTCGCACACATCCGTATCTCCTGGGTGAAGCTGAGCTTGTGCGTTATGTGTTCCCAATAACTCGGCTCGTTCTATACTTCTTACCTGACTTAGCCATTACAGAGAGGCGCCAAAAAAGGTGGAGGCAAACAGACATCTGTGGGGGGGGGGGGGGCGATTCACGCGTGACCCCATCGCGCACGCAGCATCGTTTCAGTACCTTTCTGTTGACATAGACCAAATAGGTTTGCAGAAGTCCACCGCTTCACCATGAATTGGGACAATTCTCTTTACTATAGCAATGAAGCCCCTTCGAGATTAGGAATTCACCTCATAGGTTAACAATTTACTTGTCAAACGTTCAAAATAAGAATAACTTCAAATTTTTTCACCCTTGAAAACGTAAGCCTTCTGTAACCGTGCACAGTTGGTCGTTTTTCATTTGTGTTACATATAGGCTCTTATTGTGCTCATTATGATGGTAGGCATGATGTTTTAGCGCTTTTGGCCGATGACTTCATTATATTGACGCGTGAATCGCACCGCACCCGACTTCTGTGTATTTTAACTATTAATGATACTAGGACGCTTCTGAACTGGATTATCGTCGTCTGTTCATAGCTCCGCTCACCTGAATGTAACCCCGCACACTATCGAAAATTTGGCAAATCCTGCTTTATTAACCTCCACAATCCGAACAACTAGGAATTTTTATGTAAAACACCTACTCGAGAGCACGCTTCTCCCAAAGTAGATGGAGCCCTGCTGGTTCACTCAATTATAGCACGCAACAGAACTTGCTCAATCCAGCAATCTTTTTCTGATCTCCAGCATCCGGTGTAAGTGTGTTATAAATTTGTGTAGAGAGTACCGCTCACTATGAAAACACTTTGCTTACCGTAGACGGTTCTCCTTCGTCCGAAATGTGACCCATTTCTAATCTCCGCTCATTTTTCCCGGTGTCTGGGCTTTTCTGAAGCCAAAATAAGTGGTTTTGCTCTGGCACCGCCCAATCGGGCGGCTGTGCCGCTCCCTATTGGCGGGGTTCGATTGAGCTCGTATGTGCTCTGTTGATCTAATCCTAAGTCCCACCTATCCCGAACTCCTGTTTGCCTTTCATTTCCTAGGAAGTGAGTAGATCTATCCGATCAATTGTGCGTCGCTGTGGTCTCCAAGACGATATACGGGTTGTCGAAATACCTCCAAACACCCTTCGGAAGCTTCTTGTTCGTGGTCGACTTTACGATACTGTATGCGACACTTCTAACTGTGTGGTATGCCCTCATGGCAAAGTGGGTGACTGCATGAAGGTGGGAAAGGTCTACTTCATACGTTGCCAAAGCTGTGGATGAGAGTACATAGGAGAAACAGGTCGCCCTTTGGGCGTTAGGGTTCAAGAACATCTTGGGCTGGGTGAATCGAGACGCATACCCGGTTAGAAGCCCATTGCGTTTTATTCCACGCAGGTTTATCCTTTGACGATTCCGTGTCCATACTGGCGTTTGAAACCGTGATCGCGGCGCAAAGCCCTGGAAGCGCTTCGGATTACCGCTAAAAACCCCTTATGAGCAGGAAGGAGTGTGTAGCCCTAACCCGTGAACTCGCACCCTTCCTTGACCTGTGTAACCTTTGATCTATGATGAGATCAGTGGAAGGGTTACTGGTTATTTTAAACGACACTTATTACGAGGGTGGTCGTCCTCCTGTCTTAGCGGCGGGCTTCAAGGTGAGCAATCCATGCCTCATTCGATCAATACCTCGGGGGATTGCCAGTCTCTTTGAAACTTTCTCGGAGTTTTTGTTGAGGCGTTTGGGCGAGCAAGCCACGTATGCTTTGCACTTTTTCAGGCCCTGACGAAGGCGAAGCAGCCGAAACGTTGGCCATATATAGTATTCAATCATGAGAGGCTTGAAGAGTATTCATCTTTACTGTATATCGTGCCAATATTGCAAGAAGGTTGATCGTGGGCTATCCGATCATTACACTCCCGCATAGCGATATGCAGCAAGTTGAATGTTATGTTGAATGTTTGTTACTATCTCGTAAGACTTCCCTTTATGAACACGTTTACACCTGAAGATGGAGCTGGCTGCCTAATTGAACCTTGCCGAGGATTTTTTGTGGGTCGTAAATTTAAACGCTTTGTTCACGATATTTTTTATTGCGATCGATTTTGGATCTGAGGTTTAACAGATGTTGTCATGGAGTTGAAAGTAGCCTAGATAGGGCACCGAAAATCGTTACATATGCCTTTGCAACAGAGAATTTCTAACGAAGTGCGTGTCAACCAGCTTTCTTGAGAGGCGCTGAAGGGAACAGCGTCTCACGGTGTGATTAGAGCAACTCTGGGTTAATGAGAATTGGTGCATGGGGAAAGATCCGTACATAGAAACAGCCAAACAATTGCACACGTTGATCGGCGCAACTGAAGTTTCATCTGAACTCCACAACGCTGGAAATCAGCCAGTTCAAGAGGGGATATATAGTATTTTGACAACCGTGAGGTTTCTTTTCCATTTTCTTCGCTGCAGGCACGGTGCTCTTCCATCATTTCTTTCACGCTTTAGCTCAGTAGCAGCACATGAAATTAGCTGGAACTGTGTATTTAAAGACACGGTTCACGATAATTTTAGATTCCCTTTTTAGGTTGGGAAGCGGAAGTGTCGATGTAGAGGAGTACATCGATGGCGAAGAAGTCGATGTAGAGGAGTACATCGGTGGCGAAGAAAGCGAGAAAATCCGCCTACTTCATGCTTCTAAAAGTAGTGGAAGTGAAGGATGTACGAGATCACCGCAACAGGATTGGCATGTAGAGAATTTTTGGACGAGATTTAACCTGCTCCCGTTGCGCAAAGAGATAACTACATCGAGCCGAAGTTTTCCTTAATTGCCTTCCACTGTCACCATGAATTATGACAAGTTGTTTGAATTTCCTACACTGGTTCCCTTATGAATGGTGCAGCCTCTACAAAACCGTTGAAACTCGTCTACTAAAGGTGTGGCATTCACAATCTCTGTTTCCTCGTGCCCTATCCAGGACGTTTTTCGCCCTTGTAACGACAGGTGTGGTATAAGGGCGAGCCTCGAATTCATACTACAGAGAAATCTCAGAAACCATTCCTATCGTGAACTGTACCTTTAAGCAACCTAGACGTCGCTCAGTATAAACTTCATTTCGAAGGTCTGGTTGCGGTATGCAAGCAGCATAGTGTATCGCGTCGATATATTATGAGCGTCACATAAGTGGAACTTAGCTTATTCTGAAAACGTAGGGGCTCCTGTCTACCGGAGAGGGATAACGGACATGGCCAGTTATCTTTCCGACTTCAAATTCCAGCAGCAAAATGGCTATAGTAGGCTAACCCTTCACTATTCCTCCCTAGCTCATTTTCACGATGCGAACAATAATGTTACGCAGATTACCGTAGAATTTTCCGGTATTCGTCATCTTCGGTACTAATTCTTTACACTTTTTTAGAAAAAAAAATCTCGAATCAAACGGTCACTTTGACGCGTTCAAGATGCACTTAATGGAAATGCAGGAGCTGGGCTCTTTGAAACAGTGGCAACTTCAAGACCTATCGTTCCAGGTAGGAGTACATCTCGTTGAAGCCAAGGCTCAGCCATTTTCGGGTATTTAGGGTAAGGTAGAAGTACAACTCGAGTGAAAAAAATCGGGTTCACTGTGAAATCTCATGACACTTTAGTTCAGTTCATAGCTCTTTTGAGGTTAGGTCAGTAATCTCGAATAGTGTTGGCTAATTTCCTTATGCTCAGAAGCGGAACTGCTAACTAACTATCACTTTGATTTTGAAAAAGATATTCCTCAAAGGGTTATGGACTAATGAATTAATCGTTTCAAAAAGTCGACTTCTCTAAGACATCACGATCTTTTATAAAATGTTAACTGTCGTTCGTAGCCTAGGTTATTGAAAATTGGCATACTTGTATAGCATAGTATGTAGTGTATACTGTATGTATGCAAGCTCAACAAGAAGCCTGGAAAGCGAGGAGCCGAGTGGAGCTCATTCATGAGGAAGAACTGAGCTGCTGAAAGGCTAGATTGAGAAGGGAATAGCGAAGAACTCGCCTGTAAAAGAATGCAGAAAGGCCAGGAACACGAAGGGAGCAGGAAGGAGTAGAGCAACGACTAGCTCAAGTAGGAAGGGTTGCTGAAAGAGCAAGAGCGTGGAGAGAGCAAGAAGGGGAGGAGAGGCGGGAAGCTCGGCTCATTCGAAGAGCATGAGCGCCGAGAGAACAAGATGAAGAGGAGCAACGACAAGCTCCCTTACGAGAGAGGTCATTCAGAGCGTGGGACGCTTTTTGAAAGTGGTTTTTTTGCATGGTGTAGGGCATGAGCACCGAGTACAGAAGTATGGTCCATTTCTGCTGAATGGTCTTCTGAATGCCAAAAAAGAGTGAAAATCATTTGTCAGGAATTGCCGTTTGAACCGCATAACCGTCGTTTGTTTCATTCATGGCGTCGACTGTCCGCACAGTAGAAGGCGCCAGTGGACTGTGCATTGAAAAAATGGATGTTGTTGAGCCACATGTTGAAACAAGTTGAAAGTGCGGGCAAGTTTCATAGGAGCTGTCCACGGTTGAGCTGCTGGCAGCGCTGGATGATCTAGTGGATAGCGATGTGGACATTGAGTTGGGACGACGAGGCCGGGGTGATGGTTGGGATCTTAAAGGCGCTGCCGTTTTTGGATTTTATGCTGCCACCTTCAGATTGGCTCCATATTGCAGTAGGGCCAAGGCAAGTGCCTGGCTGGTCATGTTCGTGATCAGGACCAGCGATAACATCTACAAGTTGAATTTTGGTGATATTGACTGAGACGTATTGTACCGCCAACACGGCGCGTACTGGCGCCAATGTCAAAAATGAATTATTCGCTTTTGTGATCACTGGACTTGACAACCTTCGCAGAGCAGATTATGGAATTACTCAGGATTACTTTGATGTGTAAAACTTTCTGTTTATTGCAAGCAATTTATCAACAAGTGTTGTACAACTCTACAAAACAAGTAAAGCATTATTGTATTCCACACCAACTGCACTTCACGAATGCCAAGGAGGAGCAGTTACTGTTTCCTTGGCAAGCGCGGCCCACAGCTCCCCCGTTGAAAGCGTAATCAGTCGGCTTTGAAAATGGTCCGGAATAGTCGTCAACGTATCCTGCGGCAACCTAGGCGTACGCTAGGCATGGGCAAAAAACGAGCGCACAAGTTTCCTATACGTCTGATCGACGACCTGCACGAAAATTAATCAGTGGAAGTACATCTATCGAGTCGGAAGAAGTACACGTCCAGCGGCTGGCACAGTATAAGAGTCGGAAGAAGTGCACGTCCAGCGGCTGGCACAGTGCGGTCGCTCCTGAAGGAATAGTCATCAAACGGAGCTCCTTGTCTACACGGGCCTCTGACAACTTGATGGTGTGGTTTGCAAACCCAGCCCAGCTGTCGACAAGAAGTACTGTGAGTGGAGGGAACGATGGCCCAACCATACACTTCTTGCCAAAGCTGAGACCTGCGACTTCTTCATGATGTGAGTCTTTCCTGCCAACACCAGCAGGTTCGGTGCCTGGCAATATCCCATCTGCGGAAGGACTCCTTTTCTTTCGGGAAGTATAACGAGTAGTTTATCTCCTAGCCGTCCGTCTGCATTTATCACTGGCGTGGTAGTGAACGAATGTGTGAGTGAAGAAACGGACTGACCATGACCAGTCAAGCACTTGTTTTGGCCCTAGTGCAATATAGAGCCAATCTGGAGGTGGCAGCGTGATATGTAAAAGCGGCAACGCCTCGAAGATCCAAACCATCAACCTAGCGTAGTCGTCCCAACTTGGAAGTCCACATCTCTATCCACTACACCATCCGTCGCTGCCAGCAGCTCAACCGTGGACAGCTCCTATGAAACTTCCCCGCACTTTTTAACATGTTTCATCATGTGGCTCAACAACATTCTTCATTTTCAATGCGCAGTCACTGGCACCTTCTACTGCGCGGACAGTCAACGCCATGAATGAAACAAGCGACGGTTATTGCATCAAAACGGCGAGTTCCGAATAAATAATTTTCACTCCTTTTGACATTCAGAAGGTAATTTAGCGGAAATGGACCATACTTCTATACTCAGTGCTCTTGCCCTTGCACCATGCGAAAAACCATTTTCAAAAATCTCACGCCCTGAAAGACCTCCCTTGTTAGTAACCCCTTGTTTGCTGGAAGAGCATGAATGCGATGGGAACAGAAGGAGAGGAGCAGAAAAGGGCTCGCCTCACAGGCTCTGCCACAAGAACCAGCTCGCGACGAGTTCAAAAAGGCGAAAAGCAACAAAGAGTATGGTAATTATGAGACGCAGAACGACCAAGATCTGGGAGACAGCAAGAAGACGATAAGCGTCGCGAAGAGCGTAATGTTGCGAAAGGGAAAAAGTGGGAAAAACAAGGTTTTCAGCAAGTCAAATTGAGGAGGGGCGACCTACTGAACCAGAAAGACACCACCAATTGAGAAGTAGAATTATGGTTGCTGGGACCAGACGGATAGCCCTCTCGAATATCATCCCAAAGGAGCACTATGACGGACCTATGAATGTTGAGTGTGAGATTTGTGGAGCTAGGCATTTCAAATGCGAGTCGAAAGCGGGCAGAGTAACTTTTCTGATCGCTGCAATCATGGGAGCGTAACTCCAGAGCCCTTCACTAACTATCCCAGGAAATACCAGTTACAAAAAAGTCAGGACACCGATACAAAAAAATTTTGTGATCACATCCGCAACTACAACAGCGCCTTTGCATTTGCGCCTATTGGAGCTCAGCTGGATATTCCACGACAAGGACCTTACTGCTTTATGTGTTCACGGCCGATTTTCTCCTTAGAAGTGGTCCTGCACTTTCAGAAGAAGGTCAGCAGCCACGGTACGGTCAAGTTTACATTCTTGATACATCAATGGCGACTGATGAAATGGAAAGAAACCCATCAAACATAAATTGAAACCCTGCTGTGATCCGGTCTCAGCACGATTTGCCATGAAATTAATGCTTTTGCGCACGCATACAAAATGCCGAACGAGGCAGCTTTTGTGGAAGAGGCTTTAGCTCCAAGGGAAGGGAGAACGGCCATGCCGGTTGAATTGATATTTCGTAGTTCGAATTTAGATCCAAGCCGTTACAATGAGCCAACGACAAACGAAGTTGAAGTTGTGCATGTTGTAGGGGAAGGAAATGTACCGACCCAGCACATTTCTTTGTGCACTTGCGATCAGAAGGCTTCCGCAATGTACGCGTTTACGACGCCTAGTGTGATGCGCTGTCCTATCCTGTCTCATTTCCCTGTGAATGTGATCCGCTCTCCTACTCCGTTTTATTTCCACGTGAAGACTCGGATGGCACTGTAGAACGTAGAACAAGGATAACCTAGAAGAAAATCGATCAAACATGGTGATAGTGGAATGGGATTTAATCCTCTTCATTTCACCAGCAAGCCCTTCCAACACTTTGGGCGACTGCGACGTTAAAATTGAGCAGAATAGTTGGAACTACGATTGAACACACCAGGGGGAACTTCTAGTAGGTACATATCGCGGTCTTTATGAATATGTGACTGAAGATATGGACATCGAAGGTTCACCATGAACGAGAAGGATCATCCTACCTTTTCCGTTTCCTGGCTCTACTCGAGCAATGGTGCAAAAATCTCGAGATGCTATGACGATTGTTTCAAAATACAGGAAGCCAGATCTGTTTATGAACTTTGCTTGCAGTCCGACATGGAGGGAAATTGTAGAACAGCTTAATAGAGACCAATCAGTTTCTGACCGGCTAGACATGGCTGGTCGCGCGTTTCATATCAAATTACAAGAGCTTTACACAGATCTTTCCAAGCGGAATATACTCAGAACTGTGGTTGCGCACATCAGTGTAATAATGTGGCAGAAAAGAGGGCTTTTTCACTGCCACATTTTACTAACGCATGCTGCAGAGGATAAGCCAAGAAACACTACTGAAGTGGATGCTGTTGTGCAAGCTGTTATACCTGATCCAGTAACAGAATCTCGGCCTCATGGTATTGTAACAGCCTGCATGACCCATAGACCCTGTGGTTTGGACAAGCCAATCTCGCCCTGTGTTGTAAAAGGCCAGTGTTCGAAAAAGTTTCTCAAACATTCAGGGAGAGCGCAAACATAGAGGTAGACGGCTTACAGACGGCCAACCGATGGAAGGACAGTACAATATGGCAGCTCAATGCTTGACAACAGCCCTGTAGTACCGTGCAATAAATATCTAGCGTTTCGGTATGAAGCTCATTTGAACGTTGAAATCTCTGTTTGTTGGTTTGTAAATCGAAATGGAACAGCTCATCCACGTTGGAACAAGTGGGTAATGAGCCGAGTTACACGATAGCAAGTGGCCCAAGCTGAGCTCCGCCCTCGAGTAGCGGGGTGGTGCGCAAAAGTGTAGTTCACCGAAAGTCTATAATTCTGTTCTACTGAGCCTAGAGTGCACAAATTTGGTTTGTAGCGGCAAGATAGGAAAACTATTGGCAGGTGGCAGGTTCAGACTCCGCCCAGTGGAGACGAGGCGTGCGCCAAAATTGTTCACTTGGAACTGGGGCATTGAAATTTGGTAGGCATGCAGGTGGCAAGATAGAAAAACACTAGCAGGTGCTAGGTGCTATTTGGACTCAGGGCGTTCAAATTTGCTAGAGACGCAGGTGGCAGGTTGGGAATACTAATGGCTGATGGCAGGGCTGGAATCCGGAAAGGTGGGCAATAGGGATAGTGGGGAATGCGAAATCGACAATCCCATCTGAAGTACCTTCTAGTTTATGGAGCGTTAGCTCGCGGCTCCCCTCACACGTGTAGCCTTCATGTGTGGTAGGGATACACTGTTCCGATAAGGATATCCCGTTGTGGGGATGTTATCCGCTACACCACTATGCTATATCAATCTACTGTGCTACATCGACCGCTCAAGCGCGATTTTGTTCCTCTTAGTCGTCCAAATTCCAACTCTTAGAAAGTTGGAGAGATGTGGTGGGATTGTAATTGCAAGCGTAACGATCGATAATCGCGATCAATTTTGCCGGTGTAGTTTTGTACTGCACATGCGGAGCTGCTGTTGAAGTCTTCTTTTTAGGAGGAGGAGAGGGACTAATGATAGGCCTCAATGGCTGCTTTCATAGTCCGCCGGCCGTCCCGCGAGTGCTAGAGCGAGCGAGCGAGCGCGCCGGCAGGGGGACTATGAAGGCAGCCAGTGAGGCATTTAATATAGGGAGGAAAGCCTGGTTTTGTTCGGACAATCCCACTGTCTTTTACAAATCTTATGAACCCCTCTCTAGGGTTTTTTGTTCATCTAAGTCTAAAGGTTTTCGTCCAGTTGAACCTCTGCGCTTGCATGCTTATCACGAATTTTGCATGAAACTCACAGCTCACGATGAAAATACACTGGTGTGCAAAACTTAGGGACGAAAGCAACTTTCGATC
>UZAF01018965.1:0-26457 GCA_900617895.1 Haemonchus placei
GAATGAGGACCTGATTTTGAATGGGGGGTTGCACGGTGGAGGGGGGGGGGGAGGTGGTGGTTCTGATGGGATGACTTACTGATCGTAGACGACAGATAAGTGGAAGAGGGGTTTTTTAAGACCAAAATTGAGGGGGAGAATATTTTCGATAGAAGAAATATGCCGCCATTTGTTTGATCCTGCCTGGAGAAGCCTTATACGGTATCGAACTGGTCCCAGTATTGTCCTCGAGCAAGTTTTGCTAGCAGTAATATTGCCACGATGGAGGAGGGGGTGGTTCTGTCGGGATGACTTACTGATCGTAGACGACAGATAAGTGAAAGAGGGGATGGGTTTTTAAACCCTAAATTGAGGGGGAGAATGTTTTCAATAGAAGAAATTTGCCGACATTTGTTTGATCCTGCCTGGAGAAGCTTTGTACGGTACCTAACTGGCACCAGTAGTGTCCTTAAGCAAGTTTTACATGTACTCATTGTGTCGGAACGGATTTTTCAGTATTGCTTTGTATTACAACTGATGACTTTTACGATTCCAATCGATAAGCTTTTACATTCCATAATGTTGCCTTTGCCAATTGTCCGTTCTCTTTCATACACACTATGTCTCCTCTCTCTGCCTATAGCCGGAGAATGCATTTGTCGAATGAAAATGAAACGGAAGCGAATTCGTTATCGAAGAATGTGGCATTTCAATAAAACAGTCCAGTCACTCAAATCATTCGAGCCCCTAACGTTTTCATTATGTGCATGGGCGCTGTTTCTTGCTGTTGATTCATTCCCATGGCTGACGTAATACATATGACTAAGGTGCTCTTTACCAGTAACGCTAGCGAATCAGTGCTGCTCGTCTGACTACCCGATAAACTCTCGTCTGTGTATCAACGTCCGTCAATTTTGGTACTACCTGCCTGCCCGGACAGTATGAGCTACACTTCACGCTACTCCAGTTCATACAGTAGCCGTTATGGTGATACGGGACGCGATTCATCTAGCCGTTATGGAAGTTACTCAAGCCGTTACTCAAAAGATTTAGGCAGTAGTGAGGAGTATTCCTCACCGCGTGAGTCAAAGTATGCCTCCAGCTACAGAACCAGTACGTTTTGTTTACTGTTATTACATAAACAACGTGTTCAAACAAAAAGCATCCCATTTGCATTCATTCAAATTTCAGGGACTTATGATACATTGGAAGATGATGATTCTCACAAGAAATCGGTAGAGGATGAGGTCGATTCTGCCAAAGACTACTCGTCCAGTCGCTATGGAAAGTACTCAAGCCGTTATACAACTAGTAAAGACGACACTGGTAGTGACGACTACTTGGGAACGCGGGAGTCCAAATACTCATCAAGTTATAGATCTAGTAAATTTTTCATTAATTTATTTTTTTTTTGACAAAGGTAGAGATTTTAAAAGTTCGAAACTTCCTTTGATCNAGTTTTAATACTGTATAAACTAAAGAGTATCGCGACACAACAGAAGATGTAGATGAACCGGTGAAAGCAGTTGCAGATGACTATGAACATGACTATTCTGAAAAGCGTCGTGAGTTACTATCATATTACTAATCATATAAGTATATTTGTAATGTACACTTTCAATTTCTAGTGTAATAATATTGGTTTTATAGCAGAGGAAACAAAGGAGAAAAAACTATTGAAACAGGAAAGTGAAGAGAAAGAGGAGGAGCTGGAATATCAACCCGACGACACGAATTTGGAAGTGGCTAGTGAAGATGTTGAGGAATATGCTGCTGAAGAAGAAGAAGCCGAAGTACCCGAGGAAGACGAAGTTGCACAGGTTAATGTTTCAGAGTGTCTAAACAAAAATGTCTGTATGGATATTCAGACTTTGGAAGTTTAGAATCACTGTTCAATTGCATTTTGACAATGAGACTGGGGAGTTGGCGATTTGTGATGGATGAAAAGGATTATTTGTAACATTGCGAGTTTTATTTAGCAATTTTGAGTGCTTCCGAAAAAACGATGAGGCTGCGGTATTGCCTCCTAGTAGGTAGTTACTTCGGGTGGTCTTCAAGGGGTCGACCTACAAAATAGGCAAGCGCTCTTACAATTAGAGAATCCAGTATTAAAGGTCCCTTGAGAAAAATTCGTATGATTGACCAAGTTAGGGTCTTATTAACAATTTCCTCGAAATCGTCCACTCGCAAACGCATCTTTGGAGCGACCTTACATACCACCACTACTTTGCATGTTTTTTACTCTATCAGTAATCAGATTTAGTAGTACAAATAAATGTCGTCACTATGAGGCTACATTCGAGCGTTTAGAGAAGGGTAGGTTGCCAATTCAATGGGCAACTTTACGCTCGACTGCAATGAGAGTTGAGATGGGAAAGAATTTTCGCACACACCTATGTAGGAGTTATGCAGTCTGTGTGGGCGTACATGCCCTCGGAACAAGTGCACAGCATCCCTCTCCTGTTGGTCGGATACAGAAGAAGTCGATTCATCAGTTCGTAGCAGACCCAGAAGCTGATGATTATAAAACTCTTCGAGGCGATCTGTTTCCAGAGAATGATGATGCCCATCCCCTTGTCTAAAATCGCCCCCCCCCCCCNCCCCCTCCCTTCATTCCCTTACTTCACTCATGTGTCTGGAACAGAACCTTTTCAAATCCTAACAGAACTTGGATGGTAAACGTATAATCACTTATTTGGCGTTTTATCGATTGGGGCGGATCAAGTGAAGAAGCGGTTTGGAGGTAGGTTTGTTTGGTTTAAATCTCAGTCGTTGAGTTGCTTACAATTTGACCTCCGGGAGCTATAGAATCTTCATATAATTATCAGTTAATATTTCTAGCTTTCGTTATTTTTATCGATTTTGTGCTCGAATGAAGGCTAGATAATGCGGAAAATTGATTTATATTCCTTTACAATGGTACTATTCCTATTTTCCTATTCGATCTTCCTGGGCACCATAATCTCCAGGTCATTATGACCATTTATAAGCCTTTCACCTAAAATATACCAAAAAATTATTAAATTTTACAAATATTTTTGATTTCGGGAAGAGGAAGGCGTAAAAGAAACAATACGATCTCACGCGTCATCTGTGTCATCATCGGTCCCCGCTGGCGCCGCCGAAATCGAAGAGAAGCCGAAACGTCAAATTGAGCACAAGGTACGGTTTTCAGAAGTGGGTGCTGTTTTTGCTAGATAGCGGAATTCTGTGCCCTGCCCTGGAATTTGGTATTCCTACATTTTTTATAAAGCTAGTTTTGTAGGAGTAAAAGCTGACGCCGAAGCCCTAACTCCGTTATTGAAGTTTTACTTGTAACGTGATTCGAATGATTCTGAGAATGTTCCGACAGTTTTTCTTCCAAAGAAAATGGGTTCCGTGATTTCGTTCAGGTTCCATTCTCACCTTCAACTGACAATTCTGAACCCCGTTTCCCGAAAACGCCTATAGAGAATATCGTACCGAAAAGTAAGTGGTTACTTCTACCAGACGAGTCACTATTAGAATGTGTCCGGTTGTTTGAACAAGTGATTCATATATGGGTGTGTTATTGTAGCTTCGTGTCAAGTAGTAGTATTTACAGAACGAGTTTCCGACCTTATCGCCAGATTCAACACTGGGAACATTACAAATGGACGCAGCGAACCATGGAAGGACAAGGGTACGTTGCCCAAACGGAACCAGTACAACTTTTCTCAAATAACATTTCCTTCTGTGTCAAACATCACTTCACTGTTAAGCTTGTTTGAGCCTTTACATACCAGATGTAATTTATGTTCAAATCTAGCCCGGTTTCTAGAACCCCTGCTGCACCCTACGGGATCCGTTAACAGAACTGATCGTCTTTCAATTCCGAGTATGGGGTGTGGTCGTATGTCTTGAACGTTTTGAACCTACCAACCATACAGGAAACTTCCGGGCTTTACTTCACCAGTTATTATTGATATTAAAATCTAGTCTAGTATTCATCTGCTGACACCCTTGGGATCCGTAAGAAGACCTGACCGAATATTTTCCAGTTCCAGATTAGAGATTTAGACATACCGTCTTGGACATACCATGGAAGGACCACCCTAGAAACCTGGAAGGTTCATACGTAGCAGTGGGCAAAATGTTACTTGCTCTTCAAAACCCAAAAAGCTCTGTGATGGGTTAAGGAAAAGAACCCTCTGACAGATTCTCGACCATGTGTTTTTACTACCCTAACAATATATAGGGATCTAATGCATTGTTATGGTAGAGAGTGTAGGCAGCGCAGCTAAAATCTCATAGGATGGGGTAGTGCACGGTTCGTCACCACACATTTGAACTAAAAACGAAATCTCAGACTGATAACTGTAGGAGCTTACCAACTTTCCATCTTTCCAAGGTGTTTCAATCAGTTACCCGTCTGAATGGGTATAACTACAGGCTTTTACCTCTACTTACCCTCACAGATCATTGTATAGGGCGTAAACCATCGTCACTACTGTTCCGAGTGCAGAATGTGTGGGTGCACTCAAAACGGGATTCATAACGCGAAAACTTGACTATTCCATACTAAATATGGTGAATACTCTTTTTATTAACCTTAATTGCTATGAATCTCCATCTGAAGCCGGTAGAACCTCCGTGTGACTATAGCTGTCAGCTCCAGCCACCCATCTCCATCAAAACTTGCCTAGGAAGGAAAGTACACATACCTCCTTGCCGATCGTAGATCACATTCCCACCAGCTGATTTCACTTTTGAATGTTTTTTCTCTTATTGAAATCCAACCTATAATAACGAGAGGCTATTTGTTTCAGAGCATGGGAGCAAACCCGTGGGAAAACTGCAATCGTCTGTTTTCCACTAGGATTTCCTATTTCGACAATGCTGAAGTGTCGTATTCATCACCCTACTGTCGTGGAAATGTTCGAGCAAGCTTGGCAGATTACTATCAAAATTATAAATTATGCAAAATTTAGGTGTTACTCGTACTATGAATGCAATGGCTTTTTAGACTAGAACGCCAACTTTGCAAATGCCTGAATTGTGATCATTCATCGAAAAATCTTTTTTGTTCTATTATTTTCAAATTCGTCATACTGTATGCGAAGAATTTACAGATTTCAAAATAGTTATTATGCAAATAAAGGTGGTAGCAAACTTGTGAAGGATTTGACGATCAGCTCCTCTCGGTAGGATCTCAAGTCTTCCATACGAAAGAAATTTCAGGTTGGAGAGTAGGGGTAGAGTACAATCCCATTCTTCACTATGTTTCCAAAAACCAGCATCTTGCTCTTTGACGGTGTTCTTCAGCGTACTAAAGAATGCCAAGGTTCACTCATAACCAGTAAAGCCGGTTGCCCAGTTATAGCAGCTGCATTGAGGCAGAAAAGTAGCTGGACCACTTGCGATTACAGGGTGAAGAACTTCTCAAGAAGCACCTCATGGAGAAGAGGGTAAGAAGAGGGCATTAGTTCACTTCATATGAGAGAAAAGGGTTCAAAGGGGTTACAGCAGACCTTGTAAATTGGTGTCGGTAACTGTCATAGAAAGATGAAAANGCCTTAAAAGCACAGTTCACGATAATTTTGAGGTACCCGTCTTTACTCCGAAAGCGAAAGCATAGATTGGGAACAGTTCATCGGTAGTGGAGGAAGCGAAAAAATTCGCCGATTTCGAGGAAAACAAGCTCCTTATAAGTAGGGAAAATAGAGGCTGGACGAGATTACCATGGCGGAAATAACATGGAAGGGGGATTCGGACGAGATTTCAGTTTTGCAATTGCTTGAAGAGCTGGCTACATCAAGCCAGAACTCTTTAGGATAAACTTCCATTGCGGCTTTAGGTCATGATAAGTTATTTGAGCCTCCTACGTGGGTTTCTTTGTAAATGGTCAGCCTCTACAATGCCGGTGAAACTCGTTTACGCATACACACTTTACAATTACAATTACACAATCTCCAAACTTTTATAAGCTCAAACTAGGCCATTTTCTGGCATGATAGCGCTAGATATATGTAGTATACGAGGGAGACTTGAATTTATCCTATGGGGGATTCTCAGTATTCATTTTTATCGTGAACTATGTCTTTAACACAGAATCAGAACACTCCCATGTCTTGTCGGAAACGGCACTAGGGTGCACGTGAACCAGACGCTACAAAAAACCTTTTTTTATCCGACTTTTTTATTCGAGGGTCTGTAAAGGTGCTGTGCGGCCGTGTTTGTTGGTTTTGCATCAGCGATTGCCCCAGAATGACCTGGATCTGGTTCAGAAAAAATTCCAGCTTATCATGTGCCCTTTTAAAAAGTGAAATCTCGCTACCATGTTTCCTTAATATAAGCTTTCCCTTTCGAACTGGTATTTCAGTGTGAGCCAGCGGAATGAACCAAAGAAAATCTCTCTCCTTTGTGGATCGAGGAAGGTCCCAATACTGAAATGGTAGGCGCATTCCAGCAACTGTTCAAACCACTTGGGCTGACATAACTCAAAGTCAGTTTTTTATTTCCGATCTGATAACCTGGGCCATACATCTCAGAGGGTTCCCAAACAACAAGAAGTCGGAAGCGATAGAACATAGATTTAAGAAAAACAGAGTGCATGATTTTCAGCATCGCATGGAGTTGCAAAAAATTCTGATTTCCAGTAGTATCTAGAGCTAAAATCAGGGAAAAAGTGGCAATTTTTCATGACCGAGAGTTTTTCCTTGAGTATGAAATACCCTTTCAGACGCAATCTCTATCCACACAACTGCCGAAAGGCCGGACACCACTAACTTTATGATTCAGAATGAAGAACTACTCCGCTCTGAAGCACACGGTTACACNGTTTTGTGGGAGGTCTTTATATTCAGGCTCTCTCTTAATTGTGAATCTCATTTGAAAAGTACGAAAACTTAATTTTGCAAATGTAGTTGTAGAATCAATGAAGATGCACATTAATGTTATCAAAAGAACGCGAGCACTCAAACAGGAACTATTCGGGTACACGTTCGACTCCATTCCGAGGTCAAGTGGGCATAACTTTCGCTTCACGAATTGAGGCGAAAACCAGTTGCCGATACTTAACAAATCAAGAGCACTGTTTTTATTTTGTACTTGATTCTAGTCACTACAACAGTAGTCAATTCTAGAATCATTGGCACTTCTTCAGGGCTAGAATTTAATTCGTGCTTGTTGGTCTCCTTTTCAAAAGAACGTTCTCTAACTGCGATTGGAAGAAAAACGGTTCCGAAGTAGATAGCACTATCTCAAGACTACTCACGAGGGCACTTTTTGATTTGCCTCAGAAAGAAGAAGGGTAGCTTTACTTGTAAGTGTGATCAACATCGCTGTATATGTACATTGAACT
The DNA here is from genome assembly GCA_900617895.1 of Haemonchus placei. Lineage (NCBI taxonomy): Eukaryota > Metazoa > Nematoda > Chromadorea > Rhabditida > Trichostrongylidae > Haemonchus > Haemonchus placei. The sequence goes on from UZAF01018965.1 coordinate 7,301, forward strand.
CTGTTTATAGGTAATGCTCCGGGAAGACTTTGCTTAGGCACTTTTACTGCTTTATAACCTAAAAGTTCAATTTCTCTACATTTTTACAGCTCTAAAGTATCACATTGATAACCTCGAATAAACAACATTACTGCTATGTTATAGAAAAAATTGGCAAGCAAAACAGTTACTTATAGCGAAGGCACGGAAATATCATCAGAAATCAGAATATCGTTTTAAATTATCACGAAATATACTAGAAAGTTATGCTTTTTTTTCAAGATTTTCTCGCAGATTCATATTTACAATGACTATTGTGGTATATTAATTGTTGAAAGTGTCACTAAGGCCCAGTAGTAATGAGCTTTTCCTTATTATATTTATTCTAATATGTGACTTGAAGAGAAAATTTTCTGTGAGAATTTATTGAATTGAAGCGGAACTCCGTTCGAGCGTCTTTTCGTTATTTCTTCATGAGCCCACCCAGCAGTAGCTTTGAGATAATCGTGTCGATTCATGAAAAAGCGACATACTTTGGCCACGGGGGGAGGATAATCCTAGCGAAATGATCAGGGAGGGCGTCCAATGGTCAGGAGGGGAAACCAGAACCTTCTCGAGCTAGTTATACGGCTTCGTTGTCCTCGGAACCACCACGTCGTTGAGTCCACGAGTACTCGTCTAATGTCAAAGCGATTTCTCATATTTAACCCATTTACCTCTTAGGTAACAATTTCTTCCGTAATTAGGTCGCCCACCCACGTTTCGGCAGGGGTGAGGGAGAAAACATCTGCATATTGAGGTACAGGGTCTAGCTTTTCAGCCCAGTACATCTTTCCTGTCTGGCTCACGATCCTGGCCCTCGGCACTCGTCAAATTTCATTTTCCTTTCCTTCGTCCTATTTGTAACCGTCAAAATCCAGTCTCTCTTACAGTAATGCCCTCAGAAAGATGCAATTAGTCACTTTCAAGTCTTTTTTGAGGTTTTCAAAGTAATTTGCCAACTCTATTTGAAATTTCGTGAACTTTGAAGGGCTGTTCTGGTTAAATTAGTTAATAATTGGTCGCCTTCCTTCATGAAGCCTTTCAATTCTTTTCTATTATTCTCTCTCGGCGAAGGCCAGTTCCTTGCAGACGATAGTCAATTGAGGTGGTACCAGTTTCGATTCCCCATTCGGAAAAAGCATGCAAGCGGATACATCGTCTTGTGCTTAATCGTTTCGCCACCCATTCAAGCACTTTTTCGTTCTCCTTACGGAAGCCATCGGAGTAGACAGTGTGTGTTCAAAAGCCCAGTCGCTCCATGCTCATAACTTACTCGGTCATGCCACTTTTCAGTAGTTTTCCTCGAGTTTCAGGGTAAACTTTGCCTTTGTCGACCTCTTTCGAGTTACCTACTACCTATTTCGTCGGGATGCAGTAATACTACCCCCTCTAGAGGCAGATTGACAGCTAGATGGATTGGAAACTAATCCTGGTGGTCAGGTGGTGTCAGAACAGGAGAGAGGAGATAGCTGCAATGGGGCTGCACGCTCTGTTGCGTTCCATCCGACGATGGACCGACGACGACGACGACACTGACCGTACGACGACCCAACTGGTGGTGAACATGTCGTCGTTCATCGAAATCACAACCGTATACAATCCAATAGCTTTACGTTTTCAAATCAGGACCCGCGTATGCATAACTTACACTCATCACAAATTTCGATCCAAATACATCCGACTAGAATACTCCGCATAATGAGAAGAAATCTGGTTTTGTGATCAGGTTAAACCATAGTTCTGGCATAGCTCGCGATCTTCTACAGCTCTGTTCGGGTCAGTCAAGGTTTCACCTTTTTCCCTAAGAGTTCTGCCGGACCTAAAGGCTTCCATGAATCTCGGCCTTGCTCTTACTTGGTGATTTGCAACTTGAACCTCAGATATCAGACCAGTTCAAGATGCAATTTACTTAAAGTGTACTGCCTTCATTTGTCTTCTCAATAGCTAGGCATAGGCTTTGATGAAGGACGAAAGTGGTATAAAGTAGTTAGTATGTGAGCGATTTATGGTTGTCCTAACTGACCAGTACCCAACCTGTCAATCACTGTGACAATCTCGGAAAAAACCAGAATCCGCACCTCAATCGACCAAAGAAGACACTCAAACCGCGGTGGTGGGTTGTCACTCCAATCAGGTTTTGTCGATGAGATTAGGCCTCTTAAGCAGATGTTTTCTTTAGTCGTTTTTAGCTAATTTTACAATAAGAGAAACCTGTGGGATCAGTTTTTGACAGATTTGCCCTTTTGAGGGTGAATCTAGTTCCGAATGGTAATAGCGCTGACCCCGATCCACTCTCACTCTCAACGGTACCTTTTCGAATTCCCACAATGGACGCACTTGTTTTCTATTTGAATGAGTCAATAGCCAGCCTATACAGCAGGCCAGGGGATCTTTGGCAACCTTGGCAAACCTTGTTACACCATTTCCTGTTCCCATGCAAGTTATCTTCATTGTCAGCTGAGCTGGCTGATTAGCCATTAGCATGTCATTCACCTTACGGGTTGACAGATCGCACCAAGATGATCGCACAGGCCTAAAAGAATTGCAGGCCTATGATCAGGCTTTGGACCTGTAGGATGTTGCCGTAATGGTGGAAACCTAAATGCAAAAATACTAGCCTCTTCTCCCCATAATTTTTTGGCCGCGGGAGCCTTACCAATGCCAAAAAACTTCCCGTTTCAAGCAATTTTTCCCAAAAAATCGCCAATTACTCCAGTAAAAAGATAGTTTTCAGAGGGAAACGGTTATGTTAGCATGACTAATCTCAAATACAATGGCTAGCACTTCTTGATGAAGTTAATGCGTGTGTTCCAATCATAACACGTTCCTAATTGGCATTGATAGCTATCGCCGTCGCGTTTTTCGCTGCTTGATATTCATCTCGTCCACTACAGTCCCCCACCAATTGCTCTGATGCCGGCTTTTCCTCAAGCAGCTTACTACCAGAACAGCCCCTTTTTCAGTAACTATTTTTTCGGCTTACCAGTTCCTATCTCCAAAACCTCGTGACCTTACAAATTACCGGTCGCATTTAGGTAGCTGCAGATTTGTAAAGTTTTCAATAAATTCTGTGATCATATGGGAATATTGTCTCGGTTACTGAGATCCCACCAAAAACAAGGAGTATAAAATTGTAATTGTTGTCTGGGAAAGTAGAAACCGGTTTTGAGAAAACCAAAGAGTGTTTAAGATAGTATCTAATGTTCTCACGTGAGATCACTATCAAAATGCTTATTTTGACTGGCGCCTTTCAACTTTATTACATAATTTTTACTATAACTTTAAGCCAACCACGAAAACTCGTCCTCTCATGGGACTCTTTTGGCTTTTCTCGTACTCCTCATTCAATTACTGGATATGATAGAAGCAATTTAGTACTGTAGTACTTTATTGTAAGTACCGGTTCAGCAGTGTTTGTTTTTCAATATTACTTGGTACGATAGGAACCTGTAATGTTGTACGTCATTCGCGATCCCAACACCCAACCTTCAGGTATTCGAAAATTGCAGAAATTACTTTGCAACAAGTAGGTAATTAGGTCGGAAATGTACTGCGCCGGGGTGTTCTCTTCAGGTGGTCAGCTTCCGGTAGTAGCCTGATTGCGTGGACCTCCCCGCAGGTGTATACATCTATACACCCACAACTCTGAAGGCTTCATAGGCTTCCACAGATACATAGGCATAGACACACACATACACAGACATACATACACACATGCACACACACAGACACACAAGCGCCGCCAGTCATCTTAGTCAGCGCCTGTTTGAATCTGGTTATGCTGGCTTTCGGAATATCCTATCGAAGAGACCACTGGCTAACGCTGCTGCCATTTGTGTGACGATACCGATCCAGTTTGCGCTCCCAACCAACCAGACCCCCCCCCCCCCTTCCAAATCCTCATTTTTTTCCTATCTGACTCCACGAAATTGCCCTTGTTCCCTATCATATCAAATCGTATCGTATCAAACCGTTGCTCTTGAACTTCCTCTTTCGAACTCGTTAAAAGTAACCGATTCTAGTACCGACTTTGCACTTTATACGTAGGTAGTAAGCAGGTCGACTATGTTCTCACCTCATTTCCTCATGTAGCTCGTTTTTTATTCAATTTTTGTAACATTCTTGGCTTATTTTGTTTATTTAGTCATCAACGAGAACATCGCATGCCGTGCTTAGAGATTCAGTGTTGAATGTATGAATCTCATGATTCGTTGCCTCATCCTCATCTGCTTTGCTTCTATCGCTCGGGTGGGTTTTCTTGAAGTTCCCTATGAGAGCTTCTTTTTGGTAAATCTAAATACATCTGAATAATTGTAATGATAAGATGATAAAGAACGGTTTTCATGCGAATAAGTACATATTATACTATTCTTGTTTGATTTGATTCCGATAGCTTATCAGAAATTACTCGGAAGTAGAATAAACAAATTTGTAGGTAGCTATTAAGAGATGAACTGTTTCTCGGGAATTTCTAAATTCTCAACCATGAATCTAACTTCATTTAATCAACTATTTGAATTATCTGATTTATTTGTGCTCCACCATAGGTGAATATTCCAACGAAATTGTTACTGGTAACGAGGAAGTTGAAGTTTTTCTTCACAGTTTGTTTTTGGGAGGTAGCCATAATCGAAAGTAATGCCAACGAATTGTCTGATCCAGATTTTTCCTTCCTTCAATGGGTAATAGTGAACACTTGAGGTGATTTGACTAACTGGTTTGATACCATGTAGGTAAGTAAGTGAANTTTTTTTTGTCATTTACTTTCAAGTACATTTTCAAGTGCAGCTCAAAGACCACCTCTGCGGAAATTCGTCAAAGGTCAATTAGTGGGGCTGTGAAAAAGTGCCACGTTCGCACTGAGCTGTTCGCGTGTGTTCCGCTTCCGATCTATGAAGTCCCACTGTCACAGAAGTCGCATTACTTTTTCAGAACCCACGAAAAAACCGAATGACGAGTCTTTAGTGGGTCAGAACAAGCCCCTGTTTCAACGAGATAATGTGCGCAGTTCTTATGCGGCGGTTGCGTCATAAAACCAGATCATTAGGTATGCTGCACCATGTGTAAAGATCCTAAAATCTAACCAGTAATTACTCTCATAGTAACTTTCATTTCTCATCGCGAAGTAGTGCAGTGGTTAGCAAGGTCAGGGCATTTCAGTTACAAGGCCCTTTTCTCATCAGAAAGTTCTACATTGCCTACGTTACCCGCCTAGACACGATTATCCCCAGTGACATTGTGTAAGCTGCTTACTCGCGACACTCTTTGAGATCCTGACTTTGGGTCGATTGCATGGCGCACTCCAGGAAATCAACTTCTTTAAAGTTGGCTCGCCTCACAGGTGGCCTCTTCGCTGGCGGGCAACTAGCACAGCGGTAGGGAGCGTTTGATGGTCATAGAACTTGCTCTCGAAAAAAGAGAGGTTTTTCAAAGTCCAGGCTTAGTCCAGCCATCGCTCTGTTCGTCGCTTTTTCTTGACAGAACCCTTTATCTTCATTGGCAACATTGTGACAATACCCATTGATCATAAAGCGTTCTTATGGAAAGCTGGTTCTCACCGTCATTGTCTTATATCGGCCAACAAAAAGGTAAAAACTGTTTTTTCAGCTATTTCTGGCAATCGATAGGTTATTGATTTTGGGTTACTTTTTCTGGTCTTACTATACTAATTACTACAAAAGTAGCCGAAGTAGCTGTTTGATCATCGGAATATTTATAATCATGCCAATGCCCAAGTCCTATACATCATCCTGGGAAGGTCACAGTCTCGAAGTTTGCCCATTACTATCTAGTATGACAGCTGACAGACGGCGTCATTATCAGTAACTAATAGCTAAGTGTCAAGGTTTAAAAACTCAATTTCGGTATTAAACAGTTTTGAAGTTTATCAGCTGCTAAATCACGGAGAGCTATCAAAACAAAAGATCCCAGGGAAAGAAAATCCTGGGAATTCAAGGAATTCACCTTTGTTTCGGAACTTTATGCACAGAAGTGTTTTAGAATTTTATGTTTCGAGGTTTCTGATACCATTTTGCCTATATAGGGTTAGGAAAGAGGGGGCGGTGAGATTGGGGGCCTTGGTAGCTGAATTGAGACTGAGGCTTTCCACTTCGTTTTACGACAAAAAAAAAATCGTTTTTTAAGGGTTCCTCTACGAGGTAATCATTTCACAATTGGGTGACTGAAAAACTAATTTACTACTTATTTATTTTATTTATACATGCTTAACTTTTCCACTGCCTGTACCTGAGCCTACAGCGTTTATAGTCTCTACGGCCGTCAGCCAAGAGAACTAGCTCAGTCACTGACCCAGTCACTTCAAAAGAGCTAGTGAAGTTGAAAGATGGAAAAAAATTCGGAGCATCCATTCTCTATCTGAATCCCAGATAGAAACAGCATAAAATCCTAGATGGCTAGTCAGGACAGTTATGTCCCCATTTTACGTAAGATTTTACGATCCCATCAGATTTTTCATGCATACAGTAAGAACCATTGAATAGATACAGGCGTAAACTCCTTCTTTACATAGGCCTACGTTCACAAATCAGCCTATTTCCGTCGTGGAATTCAACGGATTCCAATTTCATCGTTTTTTTCTGTTAGGATATAAGGGGGAAGCGTGAATCAAATAGCTTTCGCTTTCGTCCGCGTCACGCAAACGGCTGCTGTACAACATGAATCATTGCAAGTTCAATGGCGCCACCGCGATTTTGACACGATTTCACCGAAAACATGTGGGGAATCATTTGCTAATCGGTTCTCCCCGTGGCTTGTCCAAATCGCTTACATGGAAACAGGAAAAGCATATCATTTTCGTTCTAATCAGACCGGGTTGCCATTCGAGTTTGTTAGGAAATGTGTGAAAGAAATGGACTTTTTTGGGTATTCAATGATTCACTCACTCATCATGCGATCATGATGATGCATACACATTCCCGTAAATAGTACAAGTAAATACTTGTAACTGATACAACTGAGATAAGGGCATGTTGTACTTTAACTGAACTACATTTATTTGATGTTTCGTTTTGAAATGTCAAGACATGCAGAGAGAATTCGACGCGAATAATTGGACCTTTTGATATAACTCACTTTGACGTGATATTTTTTTTGAAAGGTGCCGCCAGCGAGTCACGGGCAAAACATCGGCCCTGGACAGGATTCGAACCAGCTTTTGCCATAACTCGCCGTATTTATAAACTTCAGTCCAGCCAGACTGAAGAGATGAGTCTCCAAATGCGATTTATAGCTGACTGTCTATTACTCTTCACAAACACTAAGTAAGCAATGGTCATAATAGTCGTCTGCTCTCCAGCATCATTGGTAAAAGCCTTGCTATTCACTACTGCGGAATGGTCCAGAAACTTCAAAGTTTAAGTAACCTAAATATAGCTTTGGAAATGACAAAAAAAAGGCTGTTAATTAACCCTGGTTACAAGTAAGTTTTCCTCACCGATAGCTATTATCTTTGCTCACTGATACTCACTATCTTTAAGACTTACGCTTAACTTGAGGTGCCGTATCTGGGTCACTCTGTAAAGTTCTATCAATACGGGAATGAAAGTTTCCGGAAAATTGCGTCGACTCCATTATGACTACATTTTTATACGGCGACATATGTAGTATGTACTAGGAAGTAAAATACGTTCGTCTTCCTGGGTGATCTAAAATAAAGTTCCTGATAGTCGGATAGGACGCTACCACCTTCAAGATTTTATGTCAGATAGAGATATGTAGTAGCATGAAAATTTTATCTTAAAATCTTTTTGAAAAACTCAAATCAATAGGTGACGAGAAGGAAAGTCAGCGTCATAAGGAATCGATTGTTTCTAAACTGTTGTCTCTGTTTAATTCCCCTTAACTAGCATTACAGTTACAACATGTATGTAGGTAAAGACTGTATGCGTCTGGTTATGGGCAAACTTTATTGTTTATTGTTTAATGTTTTTTGAGATATTTACTTTGAACGTATGTACTGTGGCCACTACAAGTAAAGTACTAGTTCAACATCTGCGAATCATCACCATCCATCAACATTGGAAGTCTTACATAAAACCATTTTAACACTAATCATAGATTTTTCAGGGTATCCATCACAAACTCACAAAACGGGAACTTCAGCACGTCTTCGGTGTTGAAGAAGTCCATCATGTATGCAACTTTATCTTATCTTATCATATTATCTCATATCCCATCATACCACTCATTTGGAGTACTGTACACAACAATGGGATTTTACAGGTTCCAGAATATGAGCTAATAAAAACAGAAAAATTCCGCAAGGAAGATGGAGGACTACGGATACGGTTTCAAGCCTGGGGAGATGAATACATGCTGGACTTGAAGCCGAATAATCGGCTTATCAGCCCACATATAGTAAGTTCACTGAACTGTAGGCAATTTTACAAGTTTACCGATTTCTGAAGTAAAGTAGCAAGCAGTTCGAAGTAGAACAGCCCATTTTAGGTGTCGATCACTCGGAATGGTTCGGATGTGATCGAGAAAAAAGGGCTCGATCTGGATCACAGTTGCCATTTCCAGGTTAGTCATGAACATAACATAAGAAAACCCTGTTTTCAGGGTCTTCAACTGTTGGAGGATTCCTGCTTAATAATTTTCATGAATTGTTTGTAGCGATCGATATGGTGAAATCAAAAATCACTTTTCTAGGGCGTTGTTTCCTCACATGGACGGGTACCTGTAGCCATTTCCGATTGTCGATCTCTTATGGGTACGCTAGTAATGGATGATCACTTCCTTGTCCTTCAAACTGTACCGCAACGAGTCCGGCACCACAGTGTAGGTGTTAATTTACATTAGTTGTCAGTATCATTACTATTTTCAATGTAATTACACGTACAGAATACAGGTGCTCATCATTATTGAATGCGTGCCATTAGGTCCGGATGACGCGCGAATCTACAGCCATTTAAACTCGCCGCTTTTGCGCGGTCTTGTCCCGGCGAAGCTAGTCGCCCATCGTAGCCGCTGCGCGATTGGGCCGCTCGTCGCACGCGACGGGTTTGCGCCTAGATCCAGCACATTCTAGTTCTGCTCTTAGCTCAACTCTACTGCGATTATTACTGAAAATGAACGAATCGCGCGTTAGCTCTCCTGCGAAGGCTTTATGCGATATGAAGGTGACTTTTGGCGCTGGGTTGAACTATCATTAGTAGGTGTTGAAAATAAAAATATGAGTAATTGATGAAGTGTTCACAGCGTGGTATCAAGAAGCTGATGTCATTTTGAATGTGAAATAAATACATCTAAGCCAACAAAACGCTGCTTTCCTATTTTCGACGTCCTTGCGTTGTCGCACATTCGCATCGCGACGATCCAATTCCGCAGCGCGTTGCTCTGACGCAACGGCGAACGCGAGGCGCAGCTAAAAAGTGAAATGGCGCATCATGCCCCAGCTGATTGAACACAGATAGATGGGCAATATGGGTCATCACATCAGTGATTCTTAAATTTATCTGTTTCAGCCTACGGAACACCTGGTCTTCAAGCGTTCTCCGAGTCTTCTGACGGCATTTGAACGGAATTTAGAAGAGGAAATAATTAAGTTAAATGACGTTCAAGAACCGTTCTGCGATACCAGCGAAAACATGGACGATCCTCTAGCAGGTAATGAGTTAGCAGCTAAGAATTTTGCTAAAGTTTTTTTGTCGTCTCAAGTTCTGCTACACTACTTACTCTAAGTTCTCCTGGATCACTAACCAGATGACGTCGTTTTCTTCCCACAGTAATTGTTCTTTTACTGCCCTTGTAAAGCCTGTCCGATACCCGTTCTGTAGCGGAGGCACCATGACATAATTCTGACGTTGCAAAAACGGAGCAGGATTCTTGATTTAAATGGGGTCTTTTAAAGTCCTATTGTAGCATAGAATCATGGGGGCCAAAGAATAAATTATATTTTCGGCTCATCTCGAACCTTTCAATCACGAAACCAGGAATCCTTTTGTGTATTGAAATTGCAGTTTACCTGAAATCAGTGAGAGTTTAGTTATCCATTAATTTAGTCTAATTTATTTATTTGATATTGATTTATTTATTTGCTGCAATGACTGTACGGTAATCTTATACCCGATCTAACTCAAACTGGCAATCGAAAGTGAAGAAAAAAAACTACAAATGAACAAATAAATAATAAACAAACAAATAAATAAATAAATATGCACACAGAGAGGAAATCTAAACAATAAATTGTAATGAACTGGGAAAGTAAACAACAAAAATAAAATAAAAGAAAACTAAGCGTTAACAGCTGATGAGAGACTTTTTGAGGAGATGCCCTCTCACTGAGCTCGTTCGCTTTCCATTTTTGCACTTCACATTTACGAACTGCTTTCTACCTTCTCCAGTGCGCTTCCCGTAAATTGAGATTGATCCAATTATCGATCAATTGGAAATCAAGAGAAAATGCTGCACTTTCACTTGGTACACCTATCTTAAAACTGGAACCGCAAAGCTTTTAGTGACTAAGAAAAAGTAATCTTCAAAGTACATTTCTCAAAGTCCACATTGGTCCTCATGTCAAATTCGATTCCATGTCAAACCGGTTACCAAACTTTATTGTAATATAGTGTCAATGATGTCTATGCTATGAGGCATGATCTGACATGTACTATCTCTGTAACTAGTTAGTCAGCGCTCAATATATTAGAGAATGATTCCCAAAAACTGTCTGCCCCGTCCTTCCTACGCAGTTCAATAGGCTGGCAAGTGCACTTCACGAAAACGACTCAATTAGCTAGGAAAAAATCGTGCACGTTAAAAATCACTTACACGTTCAAGATCCCGTCCAGGCACCAGTGTAATGCCAATCGAGTGAAGTCACGTGCTCAACAAAGGGTCCTTAAGTCCAAGTATTGTCACGATGTCAAAAAAAAAGAACAAAAACCTTGCTAAGGTGGTTTTTTGGACGTGGTTTCTTGCCCCTAATCTGACGGTGGGGATCACTCTTTTCCTTAGAACTTCTTCGAAGCAAGTGAATTTCGAGTGGTCAAAGTTCACAGACGATTTTGGTAGTGAAGTCACAGCGAGAGGTGTTGCACGCGGAAGTAGTCTGTCATTTACGACGAGAAAGTTCTGCGCCCGACGAATTTCTGCGTGGCCCTGTCTGACCTAACGGCACACACCCCATCTTAATCAACCACACGTTATTCACAACTCATTTTTGAAAGAGGAACCTAAATTCTAACTATTGAGAACGTAGTATAATAACAATCATATCAGTAAAAAATTAGCAAACCGAGCGAGGCTTTGGTACATGAGCCTTTTAACGACCCGGTGGTAGCGGAAAATAATGTTCATTCCATAGATGGATTACATCTATGAGAATCAAATGGAATGGAAAGTCGTCGTCAGATACAAAAAATATAGGAAGTTTCATTATGCGAGAACCTAGAATACTTTGAAATTCACATTGACTTGGCAAATGATGAAAAATGAAAAAAATTTCTCTAAGAAATCGGGGGACCAAAAAATAATGACCTTGTCAGACGATTATATTTGGTGGAGCAACTCTGATAATCGGACTTGTTATAAATTTCATCATATTGTGATCGGCGCATGGCCAGCGTTCTATTACGAAAGACATCAATATTGATTTTTATGGGCAAACGGCCGGAAGCAATCGAACTGAGAAAAATTTGTTCGCGCCTGTTACTGCGCCGAAGTTATTTTTTTTTACTTTCCATGTTTTTGTTTTACTTTTCATTTTCGCTATTCACCCATTGAATCTTTTTGGGATTTTTACTCCACTTCTCTTTTTACTTCAGGATCTTATGAAGTGTAGCACTTTTTTCAGTGGAGATCCTCTCGCTGAACTACACAATACCGACAGCAGCAAAACTGGACTCACCCATTGTTTTTCCTAATCTCGATCCAATCACTTTGGAGATCGGACTCTTCCTTGACTCCAAACTTTTTGAGCATTTCCAAAGGTGAGAATATGAGCGTTCGTCGACGATCAGTGGCACCCATCAGTTCATATTGGTTTCAGGGAATATATTCAAGATCCTGAGCAGCATCTTCTCGATTTTTCATTAGCTTTAATCAATAATGTTCATGTACTGTATCAACAACCCACTCTTTCTCCAAACTTGGATATCGTAATCGTCAGATATGAGATGTGGAAGTCTCAACCTGTAAGTGCTCTATATTTGTTTCCTATTTATTTAATCTGTTTATTCCTATGGGGTAGAGGTGGCCTGCTGACATCGGCAAAAAGACCCTTTCCATGCGTTTGTCCATGGGTAACAGCTAACCTAACCTTAACCTTCTTGGGGTAACATAATCTGGGCCCAACCCCACTTTAACGTTAGAAGCCTTAAACTCCGACTGGTTTCCCATCCTCACCTTGATCCTTCTAGTTCTCGAAACTACTGTTTAAGATTCCTAAAGAACTTTGACCTTCGTTGAGCTCATAGTTCTCTAGTTCCTACCGGCTGCTTCCAAACCTTTCTCTATTATGTTCGGACCTCGCACTACAGGGTTGAAGTTCCGAGTTCGATTACCTCACTCGAGTCCGTAATCACCCCACCTTCTCTCCATCCTCCTTCCTCTGCCTATCCCAAAAGATTTTCTGGTTAAGGCCACGAAAGAGTGCTACTTGAGGATAACTTTTCATAACCAAAGGTTACCCAACTCGTTTCATGTGCTCCCCTCCTTGATTTGTATATTAGTTTTTGAATATTCTTGTACATCTTGACTTACCTTTACCGAGAAAATTAATCCTTCGGTTTTTTCAGACCAATTTGGCAACGTTCGTCCACAAAAATGGCCAAGCTCAAAGTTTATTGGATGCATTCTGTCGTCATCAAGCTCATATCAATCCGGGTACCGATCTGACTGACATGGGACATTGGGACCATGGTGTCCTTTTGACTGGGTTCGTTTAAATTAATTGTCATAAAGCTTTAATGACCTTCCTGAAGGTGGCGCAGTTCTCGTTAATCATTAATCTGCGACTCTGTTCTGAGGAAAAACTCATGGCCATCAATTTTCTTCCACTGCCTTTCTCTCTACCCGTTTGTGGTTCCACTTTCGAGAAGTTATTATTTCTTGATCAAAAAAGTGACATTAGGGCCAGGTTTTTCGCCTGACGCACCGAATTTTGCCATACAAAGGCGGTCTTCAGAGTGTTTCCAGTGTTCAAATCACGACCGCACTATATCACTATCCCAAATAAATGCAGATTATTTTACTTACCTTTTTGTTTATTTGTTTATCTATTTACACACCGTACTGTGTAGTTCTACCGTTACAATCTGAATTAGTAAATAGTAACAGGAACAGGAATAGAATATTTCTCCTTTGTCTGTCCTACTGTTTAGCGATTTACCGGGGCAATCGATAGTCATCAAAAGCACAGGGCTCCTGTTTTTTTGCATTTGCATTTAGCTGATATAAGCCTGGATTTGTGCAGATATGACATCTACCATACCACTGCATCCGTTGCCGGAGTGGCTCCTGTGGCCAGAATGTGCGATCAGCTGTTCGCTTGCTCGCTGGTGGAAGGACTACATCTCGGTCGATCGTTCGTTTTGGCTCATGAAATGGGACACAAGTGGGTNTTTCAGTATGGGTATGGTCCACGATGGCGTACAGAATCAGTGCAGCAAATCTTGTTGTCTGATGTCGGCTGTGAATGGAGCCGGCAAAACGACATGGTCCGAGTGTTCTGTAAGGGAGTTCAACGCTTTCCTATTGCAGTTGGAGTAAGTACTACTCATTCGGGCAGCAGTAGTAATCTTTTCTAGGTTTCTTCTGGTACAGATTCGGATTCTTTTCATTCTTCTTACTGACGGCTACCAACTTCGTTTGAACTATTTCCTCTGGGCAAATTTTATTTAATTTTTTCTTTTGCACATCTATGACTTACATTTTCTTTCGTTACATGTAGATTAACCCCTATATTGTTGAATTTGTAAAGTAACGATCTGCTACTCTTTAGCGAATCTGGTACGGGAAATTGTCTGCGAGATGGCTCACCCGGATTAGTTGAGCGCAATCACCTACAAGACGGAAGGTGAGGACGACTTATCGACTTTGAAATTCAACTACAGTTTTTCTTTCAATTTTTTTTCTTTTCCTCTTCTCAAAACTGGTATCTCTGATACGATGTTTTCCTTTACTTCATACTATTTATTATGCTCGTGCTTCCAAGAATCGAGTCACGACAAAGTAGTAATGCTACTGAATTGGGCTCATTACTCGTCGTTATTCGGAATCTCACCCAGCCATTCTCTTTGTTCAAAAAACAGCCTCTAGACTTTCTTGATGGATAAAACGACTGGTCTAAGTGCATTCTCAAAGTGTAGNATACTATTTATTATGCTCGTGCTTCCAAGAATCGAGTCACGACAAAGTAGTAATGCTACTGAATTGGGCTCATTACTCGGCGTGATTCAGAATCTCACCCAGCCATTCCCTTTGCTCAAAAAACAGCCTCTAGACTTTCTTGATGGATAAAACGACTGGTCTAAGTGCATTCTCAAAGTGTAGGCAGCTCTTGGAGAGTTGTGTGATTCTAAAAAGAAGTTCCATTCCCTACCCCACCCGAAGAGATTCGGAAAGGCCAATCAGGTACCCTATTCCGAATGCTTTATTGCGAAATTCGGTTTTGGTTGAAGGAATCGAGAATTTACTAAATTAACAAGCTTTTACAGTCATTTAACAATGCTAATAGTCTTTCATAAAGATTCATTCTGGGCGCACTGTCAAAGTATCCAGTATGTCGTTCCTTTCCACAAGCCTACACCATGAAGCAAGTGCGGCTGCCACTAGCCAGTTTTACTTTGGTAGCTTTTTTTGCCTTGGTAGAGAAGGGTGAATGAGTATAGTAGTTTGAAAAACTTTTTTAATGCCTCTTATATTTCGTAGGCAATGAAACCGAATCCTAGGCCAAATAAAGTTATGATTTTGAATTTTATTTGAATTTTGTTCCTCAAAGAGAATTGTCAACTTTCTAATTAGTGCAGCTCCTTAAAATGGTGAAATGGTAATAAATAATCTTCATAATCTTTCCTAACAGAATTCTTTGTATACTTAGAGTAAACAGAGCGAAAATGTAAAAACTTCTCTTCAGAACACCTGGCCAACGATTCACAGCTGATCAACAGTGCGCTTATTTCTGGGGCCGTGACTACAAGGTGGAAATACCAGCTGGTCGCGCAATGGATGTACGTGAACCTTGGAATTTTACAGAGCAGTTATATCACCCTTCACCTACATATTTTATCCTTATCCCTGTTATTAGTATTTTTTTGAAGGGATTGTTTCGATTTGAACCAGTTAGATTAACCATGTTAACTACGAATTCATTACTAGTATGCAAAAAAAACAAAAGCGTTAAAATCTGTGCATTGTGGAGGAGATGCAGTAGTTATTGTCAGGAAAGTTCAGGACATCTGTCGAATTTTGTGGTGTGGAAATGGTGGATCGACAATTTCTACGGCTCATCCAGCTTTGGAAGGCAGTTACTGTGGAGGTGGCAGGGTACTGTTAACTACTGAATAAACGATTTATATTTATATTAAGGAGTATTAGTATGATTTCAGTGGTGCCATGAAGGGCAATGCCTGCCATGGCCATTTGGACCACCACCTCAGGTTGTGCATGGTGGATGGTCAAGATGGAGTACTGATGACAGATGTCCTGTACAGCATTGTCAGATTACTGACAGCATTCCGATTCGGCCACAGCATCGGGATTGCGTGAATCCAGCGTAAGAGAGCTTCCGTAATTTTATCTCGAAACTTTTTTTCCTTCTCTGAATGATTGCCCTTGATTTGAGGCCGTGAATTGAAGCGGAAGCATAAACGCTCAGTTTCCAGGTCGACAGAGAAAATTCTCGAAAACGAAAAATTGGTCTGATTTTGGGGTCTATGGAAGAACTGAAAGCGATTATGAATTGCTTGAAAATTAAGATGAAAACTTTTTTATTTAAATATTAAGGCCGAACAACGGTGGGCTCCCGTGTAGCGGATCTGCAATCCGTGGAATTCTCTGCTCAACGGCACATAGTTCTTGCCGAGGTTTGTTTTTCTACGGTGTACGACTATTGATTGATTATTTCGTACACAGAGGAACTCGATCCGATGCCATATCCTGGGAAAATATTGCGAATACAAGTTATCATTGAAGGGATTTTCAGGGTTTTCTCGAGAAGAATACAGTAACCGCATATGCTCGTCTATAAAGCATGATCCACTAAAACCAGATCGACAGCTGACTGGAGACGGTTTCGAGCGTAAGTTTTTTCTCAAAATATCAGAATACAGTAGTTCTCATCCAATTTTCTGATCATCAAGGCTATAGGAGTGTCTTAAGATTGAAGAGGGTCATGGAATGGGTGATTATTGATTTTTCCTTTTTTACGCGTATGCCTAGCCGCCTTGAGGTATGGTTCCGTTGATATGCTGAAGAAAATGTTAGCATAATTCAGATGCAACCCAACCGTGTAAGGTCTGGTGCCATCTCATCGATTCGGAGCTGATCCGAAACAAGGGCCAATTCCCAGATGGGGCCCCATGCGGCCCGGATCAGTACTGCATAAGTGGAACTTGCCTTGTAAGCCCTTGACCGATCTTTTCTAGCGAAGGAGTCATAAATAGCAATTCAACCTGTTTTAGAGACTGGGATGTGATGGCAAAGCAGTAGTAGACAGTGACGATGATTGCCCAGATGCTAAACGACAATACGGATGGACTGACTGGTTTGTACCTTGAAAATGCACGTAATTATGTCGTTTTGCACCTCATCACTTCTTTGTGCACTAGCCAGCGCTTCTTGTGATCATCTATGTAATTTATTTATATGCAGTAAAAATAAAGTAAACTTGTATGGTAACTTATTAGACATAGTGTCATCGCCGAATTTGACTTCTCTGACTTTACCAACTCGACAAAATTGACGGATTAAGAACTTCTATGGTTTTGAGGTAATACTTAGTGACTGAGAAATGTCGTCGTCCAAATCCAGATCAAAGTCAACGAGTTTCGAGAGCAAGCTTACTTTGGTCCGGTAGAAACCGAATTTCCAAAAACTGGTCTTGTATTGTAGAAAAAAAAATAAAATTCGAATGATCCCTCTCTGATATCTGTTTACAAACAGAACTTCATACTGATGAGTGGACAATTTATTTGTGAATCTTATTGAATATCGCCGGAATTTTGAAAGGAAGTACGCCCTAAGTACTAGAATTTCCTCCAGTTATGAAGTTCATGTCAGCTAAAGACATAAATCATACGCATGTTGTGGTATGTAATGGTAAAAGTGAAACTTTGAACTGTCTTAATATTACTTCAACTAACAACACTTTCACTGCACAACAGGGCTAACAATGCATCGCTTCATCGCACACAAAAAGTATGGGTCTGTGGGTTGTTGTATGTCGAAATATTGTTGTCTTACATGTGCAACAAAGAAAGAGTGGGGGTAAAAAAGTAACGAGTACGCGAGCGTACGCGGCGCGTAAAGTATTTTGGAGCAGTGGTGATTGGGCGTGCAAATACCGGCTACAGCGCTCCAATGACAATTAATTCAATAACAGTTTCTCAAATATGGGTTCGCATACTTTGATTGCATCTAGTATTAAGTTAAGTAGCTCATGGTACTTGATCGAGTCACAATATTGATTAGAAGGAACAACCGCAGAGTCAAATATTTGTTAGTGAATTCACCTTTATTGAAATGCACCATAGGCATTGACCGCCCCGCCCACCGGCGGTGACGTCATCCTGTACGCGCCGCGCACGCACGTCCGTGAGTCTTCTATGAAGCCAGAGACGGTATAATGAGAATGTAAAGATTGCGGCGACGTGAAGAGACAACAAAACTTAGTGGGAAGCTGGAGGGGAGAGAAAACACGTGCGTCTAAAAGATCGGCAGTAGAAAGTGGAGGAAATTAGAGTTAGGGTGAAGAACAAGAAATTTGATGTGACACGGTAAGGCAATGTGGGATAAAGTGACGGTAAGGAGGAGGAGGGGCTAAGCTTCGAGAAGGGCAGATAGTCGGAGGAACCGACTGGTAAAGCATTCTTTATATTTCAGGTCTTCCTGGTCTGAGTGCAGTGCTTCTTGTGGAGCTCATGGTCGACAAGTTCGCAAGAGAGATTGCAACAATCCCGACGGACTAGCCGGTTGTCAAGGTGAGCAGGATTTCGAGCTTATTTTTGAAAAATGCTCAGGGCGGACGTTGGAATGAAGGATCACATCGTGTGTAAGGGTGCCTAATGGTACTAGATTACGCGAAAGCAATAGTCCCTACCACACCAGTGCCCTTCTTCAGCCCATAGTCAGTTAGCTATTCCTCGTAATCACTTACTACTACCCTTTCCTCATGTAAAACTTAGCGTCATTACTGGTTATTACAATGATTTACTTTATTTGGTTCATTTATTTATCAGTTATGGTGAAGATGAAATTTGTGCAAAAATTTTTGTGCATACAGGAGAAGCAAAGGAGCAGCGGCCATGTCTTCCACCTCCACCAGAGTGTGACGTGATGACGGAATGGGGTGAATGGACGAGTTGCGAAGGCGAATGTGGGCAAGGTCAACAACGACGGAAGAGACAATGTCTAGCAGATGACTGCGAACAAAAAACCGAAGAAAATAGGCCATGTTTCAATCCTGGAAAGGTTCTGATCTACGATCTGATGGGATATTCTTGTAGTGATCAACTTCTTTATTCAGATGGCATGTTGGCTAGAATGGGCCGAATGGACTGAGTGCACGCAAACCTGTGATGGTGGCCATCGCAAGAGAGAGCGGATTTGTCCTTTGCCTGGGGAATGTGAAGGAGGAGCCTTCGAGGTCGAAATGTGCAATACTGAGGTAGGTAGACTTCAAAAATACCTAAGCTTTTATTTTTACCTCCACCATAGCTGAGGAGGGTGGTCGCTATCGCTAGCAAGGAACTCAAGCATAGGCTGCTTTCATAGTCCGCTGGCCGGCCGGCCGGCCGGCGTGCCACGAGGCAGTGCTATGGGGAAGGAGGGCGGCAGACGGTCGTTCAACCCCTCGAAGGACTGCGAACATGGAGAGACAAGATCAAAAACCATTTGTACGAGCCCCTGGTTGTTTGGTTTTTGATCTCGTTCTTCTTTGTTTTCAACCCCTCAACCGA
>UZAF01018966.1:0-12659 GCA_900617895.1 Haemonchus placei
CCCTTCCTCTTTCACGCAATGTCGTATTATTCAGCCTCTTTCGGAAGAATGAGCGGCTTAACCGTCTCGGGGGACAGCTCGGATTTGAAGAATTTATACTACCTATACATATGGTACCTCTGCCAACCGTCACTGCATAATCCCCACTAACCCGATGAAAAAAACCAAATAAAAACCAAAATTTGGAGTTGCTCTTGTTACCATGTTTCAGAATGACCACAAAATATTTCCCATACATTTGGAGAATCATCTACGTACGGGTATTCCGAGGCATTCGAGTACCATTCCTGATCAATATAAACCTCTATTCGTATTAAGCCCTTCGCAGGCAGCTGAACCCCACTATTTGCATAAACTCATCGAAGGCAATAATTAGGTAATTTGAGGTTGCCGACAATCGAATGGCACGGGTGACAGGGCGAGATATGTCAACACAAGGGTCTAATTTCTCAGACTCCCAGGCCTTGACCTTCGAGATGAAAAACGAAGATGCTTCTGCAGAGTCCTTTCATTTTTTGCAGTTTTCGTTCTTTTTTATTCGCTTTCATACCAATTCCCGAAGGAGTAGTTCGTGAGAGCTACCCACTCCCTCGAAATAAAGCAACTCAGCCGAATATTTATACTCTTCAGCATTTTTGTGCATTTGTTTCACCCTCTTGATGTAGCAACTTAGTCATTTTCCCGACCTTGATCAAAGCATTTAGATTGCGCCACGCATGAAACTCTATTGAGATATGCTTTACTACTTGTAAAGGGTATTGAGCCTAAACAACGCCTAGGTCCTGGTACCTGAGAATGCTGTCAAAAGCAAAGGCTACATGTGCTCAAGCTTAAGTTTTGTATCAACCAAGACTTAAATCTCTTGAAATCAGACTCAGAATGCTCGAGCCAGGGACCGTTTCTGTAGCTTGGCTGAGCGCCTTTAACCTTCACGCTGTCACAGCTTCTGCCCTCTTAATTAGGGAAGCTTCTGCCTCCTAATTAGACTATTTTTACAATTATTTTGGTCCTTTTTACTCATTACTCACTATAAACACCTCTTTAGTATAGAAAAAGTGAGGTATGTGGAAGCAGCTGCTATGGTGGTGTAGTCTGATTCGATCTTCCATGATAGATTGCTTATTTTACGAATTTCGACCTCCCCCTCTTGCCCCGCGTCGTAATAAGGAGCTTATTACGAAAGCGAGTAATTCAAGAGGTGGTATAGGCTTCGAAATTGGACTCTCGCCAAATATTGCGTCGGGCTGGCATTCGTTTCATTTCAAGCCATCTGGTGCATAAATTCCGAGTCATTTATTCCTTCTACAGATACCATCAGATCGACTTAGGGCTCGGCTTGTTATCTTTTTCAAATTGCCAATTAACGACGCCCTCATTTCTGGTCTAAAGTTTCTATAAACTTAGGTTATCGTAGTATGTTCCGACCTTAGTTCTACCTCTGCATATAATTATTCGCTGTCTAACTAGGCTAACTAAGGGGCTGAACTACCGTTGCCTACCAACTGGTGCCGCTCTACTGAAACAGTACATGAATTCTGTTCTTAAAGTCGCTTCATACATTTCAAGTGGGTTTTATGCCAGTGAATCTAGAAAGAGCATCCATGAGCGCATTAAGGGGAACGAATTAAAATAGAATACGAAAAATTAATGGAGTGCGGATTGACACAAACTGTTGCTTTTATTCTCACAGTATCATAAGTTTACCAATGAAGTTCTGTTACCGAGAAGCAATTTCTCTCGCTGAATTAAATATTCAACTAGTTTTTTCGACGAAGCCGCTGATTAACTGCTGTAGACCGAGTCTTCCAGCACTTAATCATGTCATTTCTTATAGAAATTATCCTCTTGATGGAGATATACCGGAAAATGAACATCACTCATCGTCTGACCGTTAGGGTTTTCACCATAGAATCAATCAAAAAAAACTTCATATTCTTTTAATCTTGCTTATTTCTTAATGGGCAGATTCGCTCCTTTGATCAAGAACTCGAACACTTCATTTTCCATACATTTATTTCCTTTTTTCAGTTTCTCTTGTAAGAGTAGGTACCCACATCTACGAATACCAACTCCAATACTTGCAATCCCTCTTTACAACAATCTACTCATTTGAGAAGTAACGGAACTTACCTCCATCGCTGTCCTTTGCAATTCTCCCTCTTCATTTTGGTCTCAAGCACTTCGTAGCTCCGTTTGTTGGTGAGGTTATCTTATGCATGAAGTCTTCGGAGTCGTACCTACAAAATGCTTAATAATTCTTCCTATTATAGTACTGGCACACTTATTGGAGGATTAATCGGAAAAAGGGAAAATCCAAACGCGTCGTTGTTTTCATCATAAATCATGTCCTGAATATTCCTCAAATAATTCCAAAAGAAAATCCGAATATCTAGATTATGATTCAACTTCCAATATTCTCAGTAAAGTCAGTGTCATAGCTTAAAACAGCTCGATCTAGAAGACGTCTATCCGCATCCAACGTTGCTAAAAAGCAGTGTAGGAGAATTTTTTTCAACAAACACTTCACCCTGAGCAATCAAAAACGTCACCCTATCCAATCAAAAACGCGCAATCATGCCACGGACCCCGCCCACAGGTCCACGGGCTCATACCTTTCCCAGCTTCAACATGTTTTAATCTACAAAAAAGCGATTCAGCCACAAAAACTAACCATTTCCCTACGCTGCTACTTGTCTGGGAATTCTATGAAATCGTAAGGGAGTTAGGTGAACTGTGACAGGTAACTGTGAAGGATCGACACAGTTACCATTAGATTCTCTAAGCAAGACCAGATGGAAGGGTGGATTGGCCCTACAGCTGGAATGGGCTTCGGTTAGGTTGTGAGATCATTTTACTTCCACCTGACATTTTAATGCTCAACGATAACTCTACGGAGCTCCCGGAGCGTTATGGATTGTAAATCGTGGTCTCATCGATGTCATGGGGATGAACTGTTACTGCAGTTTCACTCAAGCAATCATTTTTCCACCAGGCAAATGGAGAGTGTGCATTTTTAAGTCCCAGGCCATCAAGGAACAAAGTAATTTGTCAGGAACGCAAATTACTTTGTTCCCTTGCGGCCGGTTTTGCAGATTCTGATCGAATTTCATTTTCTTAGGCTTCCAGCTTGGGGAGCATTGAATCATACCAATTCAATTACTGAGCTTTTCTTCCAATTACATGGAGTTATCGATTACAACTGGGAGAGTAATGTCGAGCCCATTTTTCATCTGCACATTGAATTGTCCCTCAGGCAGAGCTACTGCTATTGTTCTGCTGGCGTCTGATGAATTTCAGGGCCATTCATTTTTTTCTCATATTTATGGGCTAACCAACAAAGGGTACCATGCCCATGAAAAAATATGGATTTGCTGCTCCCAGAGCTTTTTATAGCCTTTTAATAGAGACTGGGCACTTTGATGGATTCTCCGTTTGAATCCTAAAATTGCTTTCGGATGAGCTTCCAGATATTTTCAAACTTGATAGAAATACCTTTTAAATCAAAGGTGCAAACCCGTTGAAATAAATTGGTGGTCCCACAATTTATGATAAGCTGTGAGTATTTCTGAAAAATTTCCCATGAAAAGTTGATGATGAATTTTCAATAAATATCAGCTAATTTTCAAATTGCAATCCAGTATTCTTTCCCACTACTTGTCTCCCTCCTTCCCCCACCTCCACAAACCCACGTCTCCGCCCCCGCCCTCTCATCTAGCTTCTAGGTTGTAAACCAGACTATGCACAAGCACTACCGTCGGTCTAACTGAACCAAACACTCAAAACATCACTGAAGGTTTGTATGGGAGTTGACAAATATTACCACTGGCCTGACAGGAAATCGGAGGCGTGGTGCACACCAAAACAAACTTCAAACGTTTTACTCTCCTGCCATAACTACCCACGTGCGAGTAGGGGGTTGTCGTGTCTTCTGCAGCTTATGCCCACAAGGGCTCAGTTATTACTTCCAGATTTTAAACTGTCTTTTAATTACACTCTTTTCTCTCCCACTTTATCAGCAATGACGGCTGGGCATAACATAAAGGCAGTGACAAAACATTACTAATGGAACTAGTTTGCGTCAATGAGTTTGATCGATGAGTCTTGTGCCTTAGCTGAAATTGACAATTATTTCGAGAAATTTGCCGCCGTTTTCGGTCGCATTATACAACTCTTCGCAACCACTCTTTGCCTTTACCTATCCCTTCATCCTTTGACAAGACTTATGGAACTGTGCTCATTTTTCCTGCCTAGTTATTTTGTCATTGTATATTTACTGTAACCCACGGAGTTGAGCACTCGAAACTCCCAAAGTATTCTGCTACCAATTAACTGACTTCGGGGATGGAGTGGTGGGCTTGGATGACTACTAATCTAAGACTCGATTCTGGGACCTTGCGTGTAATAGCGCGCCACTCGCCACTACGCCACCGTAATATGAAAATGATCTAAAGCTAGCATATAATACGCATAGAGTTTTTGTTAACGAAATTTACAGTACTGGTTTTCATGTTCTGATATGATGAAGTTAACTAGTAGGAGTTTGTGGCATAATATAAGAAAATAAATATCAAACTTCGGACGAAATAATTGATTAGGATATCCCACACCCGAAACGCCATAAGTCAGTTGGTTACCATTATTGCCCTTTTTTGTATCCCTTCATGTTCAACTATTTGTCATCGGTCATGTTCAACTCTCAACGATTTTACATCGTTCAAATTGATTTGGTCGCTGTGCCCATTGAACATTTCACCAGTTCCAGATGATTCAACGACTCGTTTTACTTCTTTCGTCACTGCTGCCTTTCTGCTACGGGTTATCTTGCTATCACTGTGGAGTATTTCTGAGTGCTCCATCACCAGAATGCCGTGGTGCACCGAAAAATATCTCCTGTGATCCAGATCATTACGGATGCCTAAAGATCGTTGGAGACCGAAGTGTATGTATTTCATAATAGTAATTTCTTTTTTCAATCGGCATCTCGAAGTTCAACCCACGCTTCATACACCTATGTACCCAATTCGTCTACCATAGACAGATGGCTTCATCTTCCTTGCTTGTTCATATTTTTTTTCTTCCACGACTCTATTACTCTCTGAATAGTGTTGTGAGCTTTAGGGTTCAACCCCGCCCACTTAGGTGCATGACCCGCCCAGTCATGAAGCATCGGTTACTGTATTCCAGCATAGCCTTATCAATTTTGTTTTTCATACTCTAGAACGTTCGGAAAAAGAATTTGCTAAATGGATTTTAGCTTCCTCCTTTCGGCTCGCAGCCTTCCTGTCATGAATATATGAATATATTCCTCTTTCCTTTTGGATGTCCTTATCCTTTGCCTTCTGTATCCTCGAATAGAGGTGTTTTTTATAGTGAACTTCCCCATATGACCATTTCCATATTTTTTCTCCCGCTACGCCCATTATCGGAGGAGCTTCACTTGATTTAGGCATGTTTGCCTAACCCCAAACCATGGTTATTTCTCGCGTTTTCTTCTCAGTTTCTATTTGATTCCCGAATAGCATTGTGAACGTAGCCGTCAAGTAACACCCCTTTAGAAAACGCTCCACCCCCCGTTCCACCCCTTGACTAGTTCGTTATCACATTGCTCACCTTTACCCATTTTTCGCGGTATCTTAGCTGCTCTTATGGTTAGGCGAAGATGAGGAGATTTGCTTCTGCCATCGCCCATTTCGGTGCTTATCCTGCTCTCCGTCACTGGAGCTCCGGCTAGCTCACGCGTGCTCCGTACATCGTGGCCTTTGCCCCAACCCATTTCAAATTTGACCCTAGCTTTCTGCTTTTCTTTCAGTTGTACTGATTTACGTGGCACACACATACGCACATACCGCAGTCGCAGACGCTCATACATTCATTCACAGATACATATACACATAGGCACAAGCACGCACACACACGTACACACATTCATACACACAGAGGAAGGAATAAGCTTTTTAGTTATATCGCAAGGATGTTAAACATCGACATGCAAAGTAGCCGAAGCAGAAAACTCACTGTTCCCCTATCAAGCATCACGTGAGTGCTCTTCTACCATTTACGGTGAAGTCGTGGCCCAAAATACTTCATTGATGAAGTTGCAATACGGGGAAATATTGAAGAACATGGGAACCATTTTCTGAAAAAGGTCTTCCTAGCCAGTACAATGGTGGAAAATTGTGGCTACTTATATGAATCTACCTACCATTCTTGTGTCTGCAGTCCGTGGATGGAATTGCCATCGAAAAATTACAGAAGCCATCCTGGCTGAAATTATAAATTAGGTAGCTCAACAAATTGGAAACTAAGCGTAAACAATTGGAGTTAGTTGGGAATGACGAAAAATACAAAATACGATACAAAGATGAGTACACTTCAATGAAAGGATAAAGGCAATCAATAGTCGGATTTGGCAGCGGCAAGGGTGGTCGTGCCATGACGTAAGCATCGTTTCCGATGATCTACCTAGTCACAATTTTGGCGATCAATTTAACTTACCACGCAAAACAGTCACGTTTACTGCGTAGGATTTTTATGAATACAAACAAATAAAAAAAGCAGACAGTGTGAGAATTGACCAGTTTGGCTATCAAATAAATAGGTCCACGGTGAAGTTCCATTTCGGTACTGCTGTCTTTTCCTGATTTAAAGATTAGTTCGAGAGCTGCCTCATGTTAAGCTTATTTTTTTGTTCGCATTCAGCCTGAAACTGTAACAGTTTGGAAATTAGTTAATTTTTTATTTACCGAATATCCATTTCGGTACTCTACTCTAAAAATCCTTGAAAAAAGGAGCGAGTAGACCTCCATAGGTCGAACCAAGCTGGATTGCTGGTTGATTTTACTAAACTGCTTGGATTGCTAGAATCAGGGTTGTTTTGTACTCCAAATTATTTTAAACATATAAATAATCGTGCATTAAAGAGCAGTGGGCTGTTTGAGTGAGTGCATTTCAATAGACCCCAGCACGTTCCCCGGAAGAGTTTCTCCTCCTTGATTTACTTATTTACAATCCCCTTGAAAAAGAACAAACCAGTCTCTGAGTTAGAAACAGTTGTCATCCGTCGTACATGATAGTTTTGCCGCGTATTTCGGGGGACAGTTATGTATGTCTGGTCTTGGTAGCCTCCGCTTCGGAACAACAATAGAAGTTACATGGCGGCTCAAAAAAGACTATCCACTTTCATGCGCCATTGATGGATGAATTGAAGTTCTATTGAGGAATTACATAAAGGAAATAAATTAAGGATGGAACTTACTACGTGGAGAAGCGATGTGCTGAAAAAAACGACGACCACACCGCCGGCTGCAAGGAGATTACAGTACAAGGGTACGTCTTCAACCATTATGAATCTGGTCGTTGTATAAAACATTCGAAAGTTGCGAATTCGTACTCCTAAGCTAGCAATATATGCTCATTAAGTAGACGTTCCTTATTAGCACCACATTGTTCCTACTAGAAAAAATATTTGATTCGGCTAGGTTCGGATTAATCTGTTGCTCTCCACGCTCTCATAAGTAAGCCTAAACATTAAATTGACTCGAGGGTGTAAGGTATTCTCGTGAAGGTATGTCTCCTGCTTTTCAGGCGTTCTTACGTTATTTACTAGGCTCATTTTGTCGAAATAATGCCAAATGTTGGTTATATCTACTACTGTCTTAATGCCTTCTCAATGGGCCAACTGTTAAATCACACAGATCACAGGATCACATCCCAGACGGCATTTCTTGAAGTGCCTCACGCAAATTGTTCATGAATGACATCAAGAGGGTCCAGAATTGTGTATTATAAAGAGTAGCTTGAAATTTGGGTCCCATACGTCTGCACTAAAACGAAAGTTCCATAGTCTTTCCTTTTTCCGTGGCAACCCAACACAAGCAAAGGTATCTAAGCACCATATATCGATGCCTATGTTGATGTGTATAACTATGATATAACAGCGAAATTCTGTCTTTCCAAGGAATCTGGGAATCGGGCTCTATATGTCATACGTGCGGAAGCATGTGGGTGTGGGCGTTACCGCACCTCGTTTGGGTTTTGGGTTATACAGTTCACTTACGGGAGAGTGATAGGATTCCCCCTTTGGACGTTATTCCTTCTGCAAATTCAAACCAATTTATTACATGCCGCTTGCATTTTGCATTTCAAACGGGAAAGTCATAAATTTGAACGAGTTGAAGCTCGTACAGAAACCGCCGTGATTAGCATAATCTGAGGTGATTGTCAGATATAATGCAATATCATCACAAACAGTCGATAGAGTAACTAGACATCCTGTGACTCCTTGTAAAAACTCCCTCATTTCAGGATTAAAGCTCAACAATGTTTCTGCGAAGGGGACCTATGCAACAGTTCACGACAGTCATTCTTTAACGTACCCTTCCTAGTCGCCGTTGCTTCAGTCGTATTATTTGCTGGCAGATATGAGCTGCTTCATGCTTGACATTCAGCAGTTAGTTTACTATTTGATCATTGTAAGCTTGTTATAGCAATATGAACTCCTCAAAGGCACAGTTTGCAATCAAAACCTTCCAATGAATCCCTAATGATAGGCATCTATGAATTCTGAAAAGGCAGCATGGGACATGTCCTAGTCGAAAGCCAATTGGGCAAAGTAAGGGCTCGAGATTGTAGCCGGTCCTCATTGCCGCCTAGTACACCTTAGAAAGGACGAGTTCAGCTGCCTGTTCAGAGAGCGTTAACAAAAGTGGAGCACAATTTTGCGTTTTAAATGTCACCTGGTATACGGTACCGGATAACACGCGCTATTTTACAACCCTTTAAGCACTTCTGTCGTTGTTACCTGGTGTAACCTTTCAATTAGAAATGATCAGTTCAATTTAATCTTGTATTTCGAGGTTCCTATTAGTTTTCTCGTTTTTTTCGCCACTTATGAACTGTTCCGTACCAATAGTTCCACTCTGAAGGTCCCCCATGGAACAGTCGCGAACTGTGCCTTTGCACAAATTTCATCATACCACTCTCTAGTTTTTTTGAATTACTCTCTGCGTTGTTGTTATGCTGCCCTTATCCATTTTTATTAATTTTTGTGCTATTTGAAAGCTGAAATTTTTGAAAGATTTCTTTTTTTTTTACTTTTGAAGAGACTGCTGTTTGAGATATAGCTGTGTATGAAATTATCTCTGTATTTTTGCTGCATTTTGTTGGCATAAACCGTATAAAACATATTGTGTTGATGATAGTTGTTCGTGCCCATCAGCTTTCCGTGCCGTTTACAGGAAGCAATGGTGAATGACACCTGTTGACTTGTAGTGACTATTCCATCTGCAAAGTTTTAGGTGAAGGAATTCATTGGAAATTTGAAGGTTTTCAAAGCTTCGACAAAAGTGTTTGCTCGAGCAAAATCCCTCGATCCTCTTGCAAAGGCGAGAACCCCCTGTCACTATTGGCTTAGCTCCCTAATTCACTAATACTTCTGCAGAAGTGCTGCCAGCACTTACGTGTTCTCCTCGGTATGATAGGGATATCATAAGACGGCTAATTATCGTCATTTCTAGACTTCCCTTTCATGTTCGCTCTTTTCCCCCATATTTGTGCAGGCCATGAATGGTATTTCCAGGCGGGCTTTTATACTTGTTATGTCGGCTATGGCCGCCTTCCTCGGCTACCATCGATGATCAGTGACGGACAAGGGAAGGGTCGTTCGTATCGTTTGACTTTATAGGATCCATGGCGTGGGGCTCGCCGTGGTCCCGCTGGGAAATTACAACAGTTGCAGGGAGCGTGAGGATGCCACGTGCCCATGCTCGGTCACGGACTCTGGCCGGCTGTTGTCATTATTCGACGGTTGCATTCATTCATTCATAGTCACAGCCATCTTGCGGTTCTTCGTCTTGCTGTGAGCACTCTTCGACTTCATCGTCGGTCACAATTCCACTGGACTCCCAAGCACTTCAATACTGTTATGTACTACTGGTGCTCTCGCTGTAGCAGATAAGCGCGCGACATGAAGAACATCTTGAGGATACCCTTGCAGTCCACAAGGATGGACCTGGACCTCGACATGAACTGAGATCGCATCAATCTGCTGCTCTAATATGGAGGAACAGTGCGAACATGAAAGAGAAAAGCAGAAATGAGGATGATTAGTCGTCCTATTAAGAACCCTATCATACCGAGGATTATCAATAGTATTTCGACAACAACACTCGAAAACATTAGGGCTGATGGTGAGCTTGCCCCTTTTATACTTTGCGGCCACAGGACCAGAAATAATCTGCACTTGTGAGCATGATTTGAACACAAAAGCATCATAATGGATTCCTGTCCACTACATACCGAATGCCTATTTCGTGACAGGTTCCTATATCTTAGGCAAACCGACCTCGATAGGCTCCATTGTGATTAGGGGATTTACTCGTTGTTACTGTAACTTTTTTCACGCATTGTTGTTTGTTTGTTTTGCTTTAAGCACTGTACTGTCTTGGTGTATTTAACCATTTCTATAGTTAACTCTGACTGTTTCTTGGAAATTATTTATTCGAGCACCTGCTCAAGGCAATTTATCCGGGAACCCTTCAGTATCACAAAACACTAAAATCCAGAAGTTTATCGCAGTAGAAGACACTGTTTTCAATAAAACCTTTTATTCACATGGAAATCATTTTCTGTTGTTACAGGCGAGTTTTCTTTTCGGACTGGGAGTGCGATGAATCCGTCTTTGATTTGAAGTAGAATGCAGCTAAAAATTACTGATCAGCAATCAACTTTCACTTTTCAGCCCTTGCGAGCGCCACGTTAATAACAATGTACAATCTCTACTTTTCAGCTGCGGAATACTGTACGCGACTTCTTTCATGCGATATAGTATGTATATTTAATGACCTTCAACAGTCAGTGTCGACATCTGAAGTGGTCCATGTTGTCTTGGATGATTCCCGTTAGGCGCAGGAAGTACACAAATTATCTTCTCCCTGCAAAGCTTCATATTCATGCCAACAGGACAACATGGAGCTCAGCTCCCAATACAGATACAAGATTTTATTCCCTTGGAGACAGGTGCGACTTTCCGGAGCACACAAAAATTGTAAATTTCCATACTTCACGACTGTTTGTCGTCAGGATTCAATCATTCGAAATAAGGAAGACCACGAACAAGAACGTTTAATCATTGCTTATGAATATACTCAAATATGCTTATCTTGGAAATGTAGCAGAAGCAATTGGTATAGCAGAAGATCGCTGTTTTTGAATTTTCAAAGTTGTTAGAAGGATATTTCGATAGTCCTTGACACATAATACGCTAACGAGTGGCCCAGATAGCGGATTGAGTGCCATAGCAATGCCAACGAAATTGTTTACTAAATCCGGGCTAGGAAGTCCAGTGAAAAGCATAATAAACATCATGCCCAGTGGCAAATGCATCAGTATTGTTGGACAAGCTATCTGAAAGCGAAACCGCATTACATGTACTGCTCTCAGGGCCAGCAAAGGTGAATGAAGTCCCTACCTGGATTGATAGAACTATGAGCAGTTCTCTATATATCTCCTTTGTTCGATCGCTCAGTGAGCTGCTTTTGAGGCATTTGTGGATTCTGTATGCACAGAACGGGCTCAATTGTGCCAAACTTAGCATCAGTGCCAGTGATTCGATCATTATGGCCAATTTGACTGGATCAGCTCCTCCCTGTACGATGCATAGCAGATATGTTTAGGTTATGGTAAAGAACGCATAAGTGCGGATAGTAATTCCCAGCAATGTTAACTGGTTCGCTTAAAAAGTCCAATGACGTAAATCCCAACATCTGCGTGGTTTTCTATGAGATTGGAGTAGCGTTGAGAAATTTCCATGACAGGTGGCCTCAAGCCTATTATTCGAATTGCGTGTCCTTTCGTCATTTGGAATCGCAAATTCACCACGATTGTATAGTAGGCAGATTGGAAAAAGCAACTTGAAGGCCTAGCCACCCTAGATCTAGGTGATTTTTCTTTCTTGATAGCTCCTTCGCCAGCACGGTCCCTCACCAAATGTGGGCGTCCGCACAAAGAAAAACCACATAGCTTACTCATTCTAGCAAAACTTACCATGCTGGTGAAACCGAGGTAGACTCTATCGGTAAGATTCAGGTCTCCATAATAGACGAATTCTGCTGCATATTTAAGTTTATCATTAGGCCATAATGCAAAAAATATCAATCCAAGCCAGTTTAAGGTACATATCAAGTTGATCAGAATTCCAATAGCCAAGTACTTTTTCATTGTAAAAATATATGCAAGATTGCTTCTGAAATGTTGAATCAAAAATATGTGAAACAATGAAAAGTATTCTAAATCGGACCTAAAGGAGCAGTTCCCAAAAGAAAGGTTTCGGAATTCTCCCGTAGGTTTGATCATTAATGATGGGGGAAGGGACCCATTTAGAGCGCATTCAGAGCTCTGACCCTCACTACTGCTCAGTGCTTCTGAAAAGGCAGGTTTTCACATCCCTTAGAGACTGACATCAGTCAAAATAGAGTATAGAGTAGAGAGATTTTATTGTTAACGCTGCCAGTTGTAAGTTCCACGTTCGGTCTTTTTGTAATGTTGCATAATGTTTTGCAGTGTTTTGCCGTACAGGATTGTTGTGGTAGAAACCGTTTTATTTGGTCGACGTTTCGACTATCTCGTCGTCTTCAAGGACCTGAAAGCAGTTTGGAGCTCCT
>UZAF01018966.1:13368-28082 GCA_900617895.1 Haemonchus placei
GCAGGCGGTTGGTTTTCCAGTTGGAACTTTTGGTGTTCAAGTTTCTGGGAGCTGTTGCAACTGGGCTAGCGCGTTTGGGCGCTTGGTTGGGTAAGCCACAGATCAGGAGCTCCGAACTGTTTTCAGGTCGTCGAAGACGACAAGATAGTCGAAACGTCTACCAAATAAAGCGGTTTCTCCACAACAATCCTGTTCGGCAAAACACTGCAAAACATTATGCTGTCAGTTGTGACACGTTAATAGCTATCAGGGTTGCTCTGCGGCGACTGAAATTTCGTCCAAACACCTCAATAGTCACAAACTCGTCCAAACGATCAGTACGGTGTGAACCTTGTGTTTTTGGATTTCTACTGATCTGATCGTACTCCTCTTCTATTCTAGGACTATTCTGCATCAGTAACCCGGTAAAGGTGCATCGAATTTGGTGTGTCCTTAATAAAAATTTGTATGCAACTCACTTGCACAATGTGATATACCTGTACACAAAATTGCTTCCAACTAGTAATAGTGAACCGATAGTAGTAGAACATAGAAATGTCACAAAAATCATACCATCTGGCCACCAGAAGGCTGCCGGCCCTGTGCTAGGCCATACAAAAGTGAAATAACGAGAATGAGGAATCTGGAAACAAATAGCTCAGTGGTTTTTTATCAAATAACTACAGGAAATGATGAAGAATCAATAAGAACCCTCAAGACCAAATGCAACTAGGTCGAATACTTAATTACTCTACAGACTCAATGCACGGTGAGAACGATAGATTGTTCCCACCATGGGGCTTGACTCTGAGAAGAAACTTTAAAGCTCCGCTCCAGCTACCGGGCCAGAATTAAACAAATCGTCATGTACCTCTTAAGAAAATCGTTTTAGTGTTGACTTGTGATCATAGCTTCGGTGGAGGAAGAGAGAGGAGATAGGTCATTTTATGAACTTTATCTCTTGAGATTGGATTTCGTTCATGACTTACCGGTGCAACCAGCAGATAACATACTGCATATACCATATCCATTACTGGTTTCATAAGGATCATATATCTGGAGTGATCATCATTCAACGCTTTACTGCGTAGTGAAAGGAATAGAAGCAGAAAGTTTGCAAATATAGCCAACGACGAGATTGTTGTCACCACAGTGCAGTAGTCGTAAGCCATTATCTAAACACTGTTTTTATTTACCACAGATGCTATGCAGTAGAACAAGCAGTCACCGTCATCAAGCGAGTTGTGGTAAGGACGATGCTACAAATTTTCCCTAGTGCTGAATGGATTCCGGAGTTCCAAGCTCCGTCAATCAAAATGACGAACTCCTCCGGGAGATTGAAATCAGGTAACCCGCAAGCGTGGTACTTACTAAATCTCTCGGGCGTCAAACAACCAAGAAGACGGTAGCCAGCACGATGGCCAGGCTTCTCTACCAAAGCTGTGAATGGAAGGAATGNAGTACTGTGGATGACGACAGGGACGGATGGGGACGTTACTGCACCCGTTCAAAGGATTCGATGAACAACGGGACGGCAGCAGGTGATACAGGTGATTCATTAAAATTACTGGGTTTGTTAAAAAATTTTTTTCAACTAATTCTATTATAAAGAAAGTCCAGCTAGTGTGGATTTCTTTCCCAATTAAAGTAACCACGACTGAGGGAACGATAGAGAAACAAGTCAATAGTTGTCTAGCGAAGGCGATTTTCCCAGAGCCGAGGACATGGCATACCATACAGAGCCTTCAGTCACATGAAAATGTTTTTAGCCGAAGAAACGGCGTAGTTATGAACTCGATTAACTTTAATGTACCAGTAGCACTTTGAATTTCAATGAATATTCATTGAACGTAGCAGGTGTTTCAATTATTACCTGTTTTCCAGTGCTTTCGTAAAACCTACGCTCAAATCAATCGTATAGTAATGCTCTATGGTGTATTGTTTCGTACTTTTCGAGAGTCCATTACTGAATTAATGGGAATCGAGAAAACTTGCCATGAAGCAACCCATCGACCAGAAGCATTGATTTGGCGATCCCAAAGTTCCTACTGATCAGGGTTCGAATCAATCAAATAGTAAAGCTGTGAGAGGAGCAATGCTGGATGCATAACTGAGAGTTACATGAAAACTAAACTGCTACACTATTTTTTAAAAGGTCCGCTTCAGTACATGGCGCATTCCGAGCACCACTGGGCCGTCACCTACTTCGCCAAAAAGATGGCAAAGCCTTTTCAAAAATAAAAAGAAGACCTGATAGGACGACCACCAACTTGATGGACCTGTTTGTTTCCCAAGTATTTTAGAGGAAGAACCCTACTACAGTAAATGCAAGTCGGGAGAGATAGGGCGGCATGAAAGTGTTGTGATCCCGGTGGGAGGACAGTCAGCCAATGGACGACAAAAGTATGAAAGCGATCTGCAACTTACTACTTCCTTACTTATTGATCTTACTATTTACCATTAGTGGCCTACATACTTGAATTGCAACTTACGCGACGGTGGTGTAGGACCAAGCTGCGCCCCATTGACGCGGATGGTCCGGGCATTGTTTCCCACATAGACATCCGTTGTTCCGTTCCCTGATCATGAGCGTAGTAGAGCATCACCAGGTTCTACGTCCCGATCAACCAGCCCTTTTATACCTATGGGGTCGTCTGAGTGGTGTCAGGTTTGTCTTGGAGATTGAAAGCAGTAATCTGGCTCCTGCAAGTCACTATGAAGGCTACGTGCATAGTCAAATACTGCCAACGAGTCTGGGGTGGAAGTCCAACTTGTGAGTGCATCCTACACACTGTAGTGAATGACGTAGAAGTCTTCAGAGCTGTGTAGCAGTTGAGGTTCAAGCAAGTTGTGTATAGCATTCGTTTAGCACAGCTAATTTTAGAATTTCACACAGATTTCTGTTATCATCTCGAAAATAAAATTGCCATTAGGTGAAGAAGTGAAAATAGTATATTAATTTGATTACTTTCTAAAAAAC
Source organism: Haemonchus placei (assembly GCA_900617895.1). Taxonomy (NCBI): domain Eukaryota; kingdom Metazoa; phylum Nematoda; class Chromadorea; order Rhabditida; family Trichostrongylidae; genus Haemonchus; species Haemonchus placei. The sequence continues at coordinate 16,328 of UZAF01018966.1, forward strand.
CAGCCAAAACGTCACAGCTGTCCATTCATTTCAGATCTTTGGGAGATTCCTCGATTACAATTGGTCTTCCATATTTTGGCCGATCGATGACAATCAATGAAACACGGTGCACCATCGAGTTGGTGTTCATCGAGGGGACCATACGTTGCCCATTGGGTGTAGCAACGCTGAAGATGTAGAGCGACCCCATCAATTCTCATAAGGCATCGGATTATCAAACTCGTTTTTTTAAAACAGCTTCATAGTAGCGAAAAAAGGAAATGGGAGGTTCTACATACAATCGCATACCACTCGAAAAAGCTTCTTCCGATCCCTGAGGAAACCTAGAGATCTCTTCGGCTTCTGACATTTCAAATATTCAATAGAGCGAAAAACAGAGCGAGAAAAAGTGTTTTCTTGCCGTACCGGCCTTGTCGTCTTTGTCACAGCTTGGAGGCCAAGGATACATGGGACTGATCAGGAGGGATAGCATTCAAGACTCTGTCGGCTCGATTCCTCGGCTAAGATCAGTTTTGCTGCCCAAATACTGCTACAGTAACTATGAAACAATCACGAGTCCTACCAGGTTGGCGATGTATGGACAAAAATATGTCGCCAAACTTGTGAGACTTTCGCATCGCATACTGTGGCGAAATAACAGCAGTTAACAAAACATCAAGTCCATTCCCAAATTCCAATAAAATGTAGGTAAAGACTATTTGCGGTGGACAACCGATGTACGAGTCAGTTCTCCCATCCTCCCAAATGAAAGTGTACCCATTGGATAGAGTAGAGCGTTAAAGCCTTAGCATCGTGGATGTGATAGTGTGCGTCACTTGCCGTTCACTATACCACTTCCGCCCTTAAATATGGATATAGGGATATAGGGTTTTGGGACTTAGAGGCCAGCCGGTCATAAAAATATCATGAGGTACCTGAATTGTGTAGGATAATGGAAGTACTATGCGTGTGAAAGGTAATGGATGTCAAGTAGAGGAGGTGGAGTAGAAGAAGTCAGTAATGATGGGAATTTAAATGATACTATTTCCGTATTCTGTTCCGCTTGTAACGCTCCAGAAACTTTCACAGAACCCATCAAAGATTAGGTACAGGCGTATTGAGAATAGCCATTCCACAAATGTTCAATAGCAATAAGTACATCCACCAGACATTGTTATTGCCATTGCATGCTTACTAATTATACTGGGAATGCTCTTTTATGATGCATTAGACATTGCTTCGCAGTGAAGCATACAAGGACAGCGATTCAAGTTCTTTACAGCTTACTTCATTCAAATTCCAAAGGCGTTTCTTGCTATTGGAAACCTCTAGAAAATTTCAGGAAGGATGATCAGTACTTTTATGGATGGCTAGCCTTTCTTTTTCCAAGTCTCTGTCTGTCTTCCATGTATAATCAGTGAACGAAATATGGCTGTCGAATAGCCCACTGTAACAGTAGAGACCCCTAAACATCAAGTAATGATGAATTACAACTCGGGCTTCAAAAGGTCCTTATGGTGCCGTTCGGACCACTTATAGGTTGGCCTGGAGTGGGGTCTCCTCGGTCCCGCCGGGAAGGTACAGTAACTGCAAAGAGCGAGAGTCTGCCATGTGGCTATGCTTAACCATGGACTCTGTCTGCTCTTTCCATCACGCGACGATTGAATCATCTAATCTTGTCTCCGTCTTCTGGTGCACAGTCAACGTCAACGCCATCGACGTAGCTCCACTGGTTCGTGCAGCATCACCATATTATCATCTACCAATGGTGCTGCTAAGTTTACCTCATGCAAATAATGTCCAGAGGAATGGTTCGCAGCTATGGAAGGACATGGAACAGCAGTACCAGGAGGCTGGGAGGATTTGGATGGCCATTGATTAAGGCTCAAACCGTGTCCGTAAGTCCAAAGTAGCTTTCATGTTTAGATGTATTTTCCATGTTCTTTTTCACACAATTATTCATACCATTAAATGCACATTTATTCGCATCTAATCTCACATTTATTTTCATATATAACTTCTCATAAAAGTATAATCCTTAATGTGTGCTTGGTATGTGATGTGTGGTAACATCCGTATACCGCAGTCATCCTGTTATACACGAGGATAGGCTCGTAGGCCATGTAGGAGCACGCGTCCGTCGCCTCGAGGGAACTCGACGCTTTGTAAGCAATCCTCAGAGTACTGCGGAGGCAGTACCAGCCCGTAAGAAGACGAAAGGGGACTAGCTGCTTCCATAGACCGCCGGCCGGCCGGCCGGCGTGACGGCATGCCAACCGAGTCAGTGCTAGAGGGAAGGGGGGAGGCAGACGGTCGGTCAGCCCCTTCGAAAGGCTGAAAACAAAAAAGAACAAGATCAAAAACCAAGCAACCAGGGGCCTGTGCAAATGGTTTTTGATCTTGTCTCTCTTTGTTTACGGCCCTTCGAGGGGCCTGACCGACCGTCTGCCTCCCGCCTCCCTCTAGCACTGCCTCGGCTGGCACGCCAGCACGCCGGCGGACTATGGAAGCTGCCACTAGGGCAGCCCAGGCCTACCAAGTGGTAGATGGATACGAGCATAGCGAGAGGGCAGAAGATCCCGGTCACCTAGTTCAAGGGGCTGTGGTCGCCCTGCCAAGCAACAACCAATGCGGAGCGGCCTCGGTGGAGCGGTCCCGACGGCGCGGCAGCCATCGACATCTCCCAACAACTGGGAGGTGGACCAATGCAGCTCCTCAAGATCTACATTTCGAGTTACTGTGAAAAACCCGAACCCCCAAAGCACCTACGGAAGAAAATGCGAGCGTTACATCGAGGAAACTGCATGGCTCCTTTCTGGAGCATTAAACGATAATGACCAGATAGACACAGACAAGATTCAGAAATAGGTACTTCGACCTTGCAACTCCCCCATCTCGGCGCATGGTATTTAAAAGCCAAAATACACTTGACCTGTCCAGAACTACGTGAAAGCCAAAAGTGTTTCGTTCCGAGCCGGTGATGCAGCCGGCAAGCACTTTTCAAACGTTGACGAAGAGCAGTGTTTTACCCGGGACGCTGAAACAGTTTAGAAGGTAGATAGCTGCCAAGCTATCAAGCTGTGTAACTTCGTAGTCGTTCGGGATTGATTGTCATTAAAAGGTGCTTATTTTGATCACCTCCTTTATTTCTGAATGTTTCCGTCTGTTATGTGGTAATGATTTAACTAAGTCGCCTGTATTGTATTTGTCGAGCTTTCTTTTCTGCCGGAATGGTTTAAGTTTTGTTCTCTTACGTTCGCCATACGCGCCGTATATACATATACTATATATACATATACATATACATATACATATACATATACAAACGTTGTTGCCGCTATACCCGCTATACAGGATCAGGTTAAGAGGGGCTTGAATGATGGGATTCTGTGTACACTCGTGTCCTATTGTTATAACTACCGTAGAACTTCTTAGTGAACGAAGCTGACTACAGGCTCTCTGCTTAGAGTCGCCATACCGCCTACCGAGCATCCAGGTCACTGAGGGTTGGCTAAAGTGAAATAGCCAGAAGTGCCTAAAAGTTGGGCGTCAAGCCACATGTTCTTTGTGTCTGCAGTACTCTTTCTACGATAAATGTCTTTATATCCTGCTCATCTTCGTCAGTTTATCTCTAGAGCTTAATCAATCTCAGATTGACTTCTTGACCTAGGTACAAGTTCCGTTAGAAGATGTCTGTGCCCTTCCATGTTAAAGATGTGAGTTTATTTGTTGCAGCAAATTAATGGACATTCATGACGACTTCTTTTAAATCCTTTCCACTTCGATTCCACTGTTTTCATCGTGTATGTGTGCCTCTTCACTCAAATCGTGGATTTGATCAGGATGAACTTGGAACCTTTTCTTCACGAAACGCGTAGTAATCACCCATTGTACATTGTATGGCTGCTTTCACATTTTCTAAAGAAGTCACTAGAACTACTCAGTTATTTATTAGAAACTCAGAGGTAATTTACTTCGAATGCTTGGTGAAGGAATTAATAGCAGTAGACATAGTCTTGAAAGTGGTAGTCACAGGTAAAACGGATGCAGTTGGTTTGTCGATAACGTGTAGGGTAACAAGACATTGTCTTCGATAGTCCTTTACGAATAAAATTGTGATAATTGGTGTTACTAACGGATACAATGCCATGGCGACACCAGAAAAATAATTCAAAAAAACTGGACTCTCAAGTCCAGTGAAAAACATAAAATACATCAAGCTCAGCGGTAGATTCATCAAAAGCATTGGACAAATGATCTGAAAAATCAGCTGATTATTTGATATTTGGCCCAATATGAAAGGAAACTTTAACTATTCTGTCAAAAACTTACTTGAATCGATAGTAGAATGAGCATTTTTCTGTGAGCCTCTTTTGTTCGTCTACTCAGCAAGTTGCTTTTCAAGGACCGATGGATTTGCAATGCACAGAAGGGACTCACTTGAGCAACACAAAGCAACATGATTAATGACTCGATGAAAATAGCCATTTTGATCGGGTCGGCTCCCCCCTACAAGAATGAAGTCAGACAAGAAATATACTTGGGAGACGGGCGCTAGGAACGATTTTGGGTAATCGATTTGCCGCACGCGGCTGTCGCGGACCACTCATTCGCTGTTATTACAGCTCTAGCGTCCTTCATTCAGCTCAATCGATATGCGATCATTATTTTATGCATAATTCTACTATTAGTACTTTTGTTCTTGTATTTCTTACCTACTGCTGCATCCTGCTACATTCCTTCGCGCGCGACGCCCCTCTCACCGCGACGCGACCATTTCGTTCCTAACGCACCACACCCAATATATTTGAATTGGTCCTTTTTGTGTAACACGCGCTCGATTACCATGAAATTGAGGCCACGTCACACCGTTACTGGATCGTAGATCGACAACCGATTAAGTGATTTTATTGATCGTGAAGTTGGCCTTGCCTGGTGAAGCTATGAAGCTATTTCGTCTTTTTCAACCCCAAAAGATCTCCCACATTTTTAGTGACATAGGATAATGTCTTTTGCCTCAATCAAATCCTTTTAGGATGTGCCCCACATTCGACCTTCATTCAGAGGCGGGTTGAATGCGTATGTGGGCTATGCCGCGTCTTGCGGTGCCGATGTAGCAGCTAATGCTTCTATCCTACCAGACCAGTATGATACCAATTAGCTGACTTCGGGAAGACATAAAAACTGGTCTGTCCAGCCGACTACTGATCCGGGAATTGAACTCGGACCAAGCGTACATGACAGGCTGAGGCTACCACCTTCATAGTTAAGCCGGAAATTTTCGATTCCGAAGAGCTTAACGACTTTTAACTGAAAATTGTTCAAATGATCACACAACCGTCATAACGACACATGGCATACTTTGTTCCGAAGATATTTCAATTCTTAAAAGCACAGTTCAAGATAAAAATGGTTTCTGAGTTATCTCCCCAGGAATGCCCAATGGCCCCAAGGGAACAGGAAGGACGCTGTCGAGCCCAAAAACTCAACAGCTAGGGCATAGTGAGAGCCTATTACCGGTTTGCCCGTACTTCTCGCCCTCGATCGATGTCATGTCAGACGAGCGTCGAGGATACAGATTACAATGTTCGCTCTAAGACCCACACACACTCAGCTGATCGCTAAGTGATGAGGCGATGTCCTTCTCCCGCAATAGGAGCCCAGAACACATTCCTATACCCGCTACGGCACAACACCATCATGAATGGTCGTGTTTAGCGGACTTGCAGATGCTGGCACCATTGGAAATGAAGCAGGTTTTTGTTAATTTGGTCGGCTGAATGGTTACCAGCTACACGTAAAGCTCTGCACTGTCTCGGATCTCCATCACTCTCCTAATCGCAACAGAAACAAATGGTTCAGGCGAGGCCTTATGTTTTACACTTGGGCGAATTTTCTCTTTGTTCATAACTGATATACTTGCACTTTGAATCAACACCTTCACATGCTAACCACCTAAGGTGCTAACCATCCTTCTGAACAGGCTGATACCGATAAGACGGTCGTGAGCGGGGCTCAATCTGAGAGCTACTGTCAAAGGTCTGTTGGTGCAGATCGGGTCAACATAAGTTAGCAATGCATAGGCTGAACGAACTGTACTTTCTAAAAGAACAGCTTTCGACACCTGAAACTTACCAAATTTGATACACCAATATACACCTTTTGGTTGACATTTATACTTCCATTCCATACTTTTTGAGCCTGGTTTACAAACTGTTCACTAGGCCATAAACCATAATAAATCATTGCAAGCCAATTAATAACAAACAACGAGTTGATCAGAGCTCCGACGATTAAGTGTTTGTATGATGAATAAATATAGGCAAGTTTACTCCTGCAACGGATTACAATGAGAAGATCAATCCTTTGCCATGATGGAGCCTTTTCCCACGATGAAGAACATCCGAATACACAACTTCTCTAGGGAGAAGCGCTCAGCGGCCCTTCGCCACCATAAGTCATCTACATCGTCTTCCCAGGTAGCTCCTTCGAGCCAATGAAAGTGTTCACCAGTTTGGAGCATCCGTTACCCTAGTCTTAGGCTTTGACGAAGAAGCTATCTGAGCAAGAGTGTAGTAGGAATGAAAAGGCTCTCCACTTTGGCACCCATCAGGAGCACATAACACCGCAGTGATCCCAAATATCCTTCACTAACTCACCTGCATAAGGTAATATATCTGTATAAAAAGTTATTCCCAACAAATACCAGAGTAGCCATAGTCGTGAGACATAGGAAGATTATAAAAATCATACCCTGTGGCCACCATGTATATGCCGGCCCTGTACTAAGAAATACAAAAGTGAATTCACGAGATATAGGTACCTGAAAAACATACTAATTGATTCATGTAAGCAGTGATAATTTTGCCCTGCTGACTCCCCACCACCATCTAGTGCGAACCATATAGAGGAATCTCAATCGGGACGTCGCACCTAGCCCGGCTACCTCATTTCGATGCCCGAGCTTCACTCTAAAAAGCGCTGCTTTTCCAAGTCACTTCGAGAGCGAGCCCTATATCAGCCCGTGCCTATTATAGCTGAGTGCTTATTTGGAAGAATTTCGAACATTTTAGAACTCGAGCACATCAGAGGCCCATCAGAAAGACCTCTCGATGTGAATCCTAGGTCATTACTTACCGGTGCAACCAGCAAGAAGCTTACTGCATATATAAAGTCCACTATAGGTGTTGCAAGAAGTAATTTTCTACAAGGATCCGTAGTTGTTGAGCAGTTACGGGTTGTCAGATACAGAAGGAGACAGTTGGCTAGTATGCTCATGGAACAAATCACAGCTACTAGAGTAAAGTAGTCGTACATCTCCCGACAACTCTGAAAGTTTCTAAACATTATATAGTCGAAAAGAATTCTTGCTACTGTTTTGACCGCTCAGGAGCTAAAATGAGCCTCATCAACTCCCTGAAGGCGAGGTTAGGGGGAATTAAGCAAATAATTCAGCTGTACGTCAGGCTGGTGCACAACGTTTTCTAAGAGCAAGCAAAGATTGGAGCACGCTTTGAACAGTAACCATGCAATCCAAAGTTCTTTCGGTCGAGCTTCACCCGTCATCTGACGACACCATTCTGCTGCTCCAGTTAGACCAATAACGCCCCCATTCGTCACTGACGCGATTGGCAAAGGTCCTATGAACTTCCTTGCTCGAGGAGCACGAGCGAACGATTCCTTCCGTCCTGTGCTTCCGCAAAGAAATGTCCGGTGTTAGCTGTCCTGGTGCCCATTTAACCTCGCGTGGGAAACAGTCTGTGACTGCCGTCATGATCCATCCATTTTCACAGAGTCGTATGATATGCCCACCCTCACCCCCACCTCACTCTCCGATATCAGAATCACCGACGTGTACTTTGAAGTGTTTCTGATAAACTCTCATCAGCAGAACGCCATCTTCCACCCTGCTACTGCACAATCCAGCATCTTCGGACATTCTCCCCTCGGAATCCCCTCGAACGATGGTGACCGCATACAAATCCTGCTCGCACTGAATTCAAGTTTTTGAAACGTAGGTCAATGCTAGAAGGACAACAGAGTCAGAAAGATGATGTTCTGGATGTTCCCCCGACGTCATAGCTGGCTGTCGTTCACTTCTTTCTCCTCAATTCTATAGATAGATCATCCGCCGTGCCGATGGCGCGACCGTAACTCGCGTAGCAATCGGAGGTGTTCACTTCGCTGATCATGAATGGACCATCAGCATTTCTGGGTTCCTACATATTTTACTTATGGACACTTTCTTTAGGGAATTCGTCCAGGTCCGCTGGGAGCTGCGGTCTATCCACCTATTCTGTGGCCATGGCTACCTGCGCAAACAACGCACGCGAATGACCATAACAACCATGACGTATGCTAGCTCTACGAGCCAAACTTTCCCAGAATCTTGCTCATCAGTTAGAAAAAAGGTGAAGAATAGTTCGGATAGCTGGTCTCGTTAGAAAAATAACCATTGCAAACAGGGAGCAGCAACGAAGTGAGCATGTCGCGTAGAGGTAAGTTAGTGGAAAGAAATCAGATTTATACATTATTCACACATTTGAATCACCTGAAAGTCACTAAGGAAACGTTTAAATATAATACAGTAGAATACCAATTACCCTTCTCATAAATACTTAATGACCCACAGTCCTTCAAATTGCCTTCGCCACTCATTCTTGCCCAGAATGTCTGAGATGTCTAAGTGCAGTTCTTGTATAATACACATACCACTAGTCCTCAAGAACCCAGTCTCCCACTTCCATTCCTTCGCACCTCGAGAACTGTCGTAACAAGAACAAAAAATAAACCCGTAAAAAACACATAGAATAGAAACAAAAACGAATAAAAACGACAAAAATAACAAAAACAATAACAATAAAAAACGCAAAATATGACTTAATTCAGTAAGTTTTCCCTTCGAAGTGCAAAAATATACCTATTGTCGCTCACTATCCTCAGAGGACGTAATTGCCGCTCACTACCCTCAAAAAGGATGCGATTATTGGTCCTGAACAAGCCCTGTCTCACCAATTCAAATGAAGCAGTTCGTTGTAAAACCAACCAACTGACACACACTGACCAAAGACACAGCAGCTCTGGAAATCTCGTCCGAACACCTTTGTTATCTTTCGTTCTAGCTGAGCCTCGCCGTGCCGATGATATAGTATTTAAAAAACTACAAAAGGAGCTTTTATCATCAGGTTTATTACTCATGAGCTTCCACCTGGCATCTTTCCCTTGTGCAGACTTTCAATGTTCCGGTAGCTCAAGGCATTCCTCCTTCCAAGACTCTGCAGAGCTGCAAGATGCCATGTGTAAGCTCCTCATTCCAGCACAAATGGTTCATAATCTCTGAACAAGAGCTCTGACGCTTATGCGTTGTGCTTATGACATGTATATCCAGCAAGAGAAGCGAAGCCGGCTTCATTCGAGTACGCTTGTGGAAAGTCGGCTTGGGACTGACTCTAACGAAGTCGATGCTCATGAGTGATGGACTGTTAGCTCCTTTCATGCCTTATATCCTTTTACACTTAAGGACGCAAACTTCTCTGAGTGTTCCAGTTACATGTACTAGGGTCAAGAAGCCCACAGACCCCAACATCTAGCTCTGGAGCTGATGAGAAAGGAAGGCAGGCGTGATGGACATTAGAACGACGTTGCTGGACAAGTGAAGAAGACAAATGTCCCACATTTTAAATTCTGCTGTTCTTCTGCCTTGTCTTACATCTTAGAGTCCTTCAATCCGTGCAGGAGGACTAAGTGGTAGTCAGAGTCGTTCAAGGTGCTGTGGAAACGACAAAAGTCAGCGTTTCTCAGTACATGCAAACGCAGGTGTGAATCTAGAATTTCAAGTTAATTTAACAAATATAAGGGACGCTGCCGTACAGGGTCGGGGGATCGAAGTTTGTATGACTCACATACTCATGAGTGTTTTTGATTTTGTTGCACCGTCCCTTTATACTCAACATCAATCAAATTCTACGGTGCATGTGCAGAACTTACAATTAGGGACGAAAGCAAACCTCGATAAGTGCAACTAAGCAAAATAGAACATTTCGATGAGTTTTCTACCAAGAAAGGACCATCACTGTATTGCACAGGAAGCGATTGACAGAAATTCGACATGAGACGGTTAGATATGATTTTTATTAAAGGTATCAATTGCATATAAGTCTTGACAATTCATCTTGATAATGGGTGCGGTTCCTTAAAAGGGTGTAACACCACGGACAGCGATAACCGCTCGGACACGATCCCGAACATTACATGAAGTTGTAACGGGCTTGATAGTAGGGCATACTGTCGTTTATCATTTGACAAGTTCCATCTATCCAGTGTATTCCTTGCGCGCTCGATTGATTAGGTCGGGGAACGGGCAGGCCACTCCATTCGCCGGATACCTGCCCATTCCAAGAGCTCCTCCGCCTGTGCCGTTTGTATAGTCGAGCATCGACATCCTTGAAAATGAACTTCAGGCCGTTTGCAGTCCTGGAAGACGGTCATGGAAAAAAGTACTCGTCACCGGAAAACTGACTGGTTAGGCCATACATTCAAAAATTTGGAGGACAGTACGACCATGCAACATGATTCCCCCACACCATATCACCTCGATCACCAGAACAATCATGTTTGGCAAGATTTCCCAGCACTTTTGGTAGAGTTGCGTGCTCCCTCCTCTCTCTATATGAGGGTTCGTTCAGAATCACTACTCAGACTGAATTCGCTTTAATCCCAAAAGAGCACACGGCTTTACTCCTCAGCGGTCTGTTCTCTATGCTCCTACCACCATCATAAATGGTCTCGCTGATGTGCGAGTGTCAAAGAAACACAAGGTAACGGTCGTCGGGCGAAGAGGCCGCCATCGTGCAGTCGTCGTGCCACTGTAGTGCGTGGGATGGCTTGCCTTGNATTCTTGTCAACAAGTGGCATTGTAATTATAGAGGCTGATTGAGCTGAATCTCTTCTTGTCTGCAGCACAGTATAGCGGTCATCTCTTGGTATAGTTGGTCTTGGGGAACGACCCCACTCCTAGAGGCAGCAGTGTCAGAGTGTCAGAGAGTTGAAAAACTCTACGTGCACGGAAGCAACGCTGTGAGCGATACCGGGCTCACAGCGGTACTCCTGGACTACACTCGTCATAGTTCGACCTTCTTCGGGCTTCCCAATGACTTTCACACGTTCGATGTGTCCATATGATGTCTGCGAGACATGCTGTATTGAAGAATACCACCTCAGTACTTTGTAGCTACTCGTTGATTGTGTAGAATTTTTTTCTCACCCGTCAACTACCTCGATACGGACGGGCGACTATATTGCGCGTCATATTCAAGTGCTTCTTCCACGAATGAAAGAACAGCTTTCTGCGCATGACCTTTATAGGTCTAGCAGTACGCTCTCACACTTTCATTTATTTCCACACACTCTCCGATGTTTGATGTTACTTCACCCATCTCGTCCACAAGCTCTTGAATGAGAAATGAGTAATGACAGATGCTTCCGTTGATAGGTCCAAATCTTGGGATTTCATCTCAACTCACGGTAAAATATCAGTCTTGCACTTAGGAGAGTTGGGGACAGCTTGAAATAATCCATCGACGGTTATCCGCTCAGGAAGGTGAAAGAAGTGAGGGGTTCGAGGGTTATTAGCGATCATGCTTTTTTGCTCGATTTCAATTGTATGCATGGTGATTGCGATCAGACCTGAGAAGAGTCTGTTCCTACTACTGTAGAGTTCATAAACTAGGTACCCTTGCATACTCATAAGGGTCGACAAGAGTATGTACTCAAGCCT
>UZAF01018967.1:3051-14712 GCA_900617895.1 Haemonchus placei
GGTAGGGGTGGGACGTGTGCGGCTAAAAGTGACCGCTGGACTGGACCCGCCCGCTTGGGGGGAGGGAAGGATGGAGGACGCCGCTCAATCCTGAGTAAAAAGTTATACATTCAAGTTGGAATACAAGGGGGATAAACCAAATTTTTTAAACACACAGGTCTTGGGCGGGACTTCGCTAATGGCGCTGCGTTCACAATGTGTGTCGGTGGGTTCGTTTCGTTGAAAATTAACAACCTCTTTCTTAGACCACAGCGTTCGAAATTGAAGGAGTGGCAAACGGCGGATCCAATTCATCCCGAAAAAGAAGCGTCAACCTTGTTGATCGGTCTTTTACCTAGTCCCATCAATAATTCCATTATTCACTTGATCAATTTGTAAACATCTAAACCAAGTGTTGCGACTCGGATAAGTTCGTTGTCTTTGTATTAGGGGCTTCCAGAGTGGGTGCTCGCAGTGTACAGCGCTGAGCGTCAAGCCGCGTCGGCGTCCGCACCGCCGCTGCAGTGCTTGGCGTGGTACCTTCCACCGAACGTCGCGTTGCGCTCGCTGCAGCCGCCGCGTATGGCCGCTTCCATAGTTCACCGGCCGGTCCGAGGCAAGATTCAGTTGTAAACAAGGGGCAAGCGCCGCTCTCGTCCGGACTATGAAAGCAGCTCATCCCAGAAATGATGATTGGAGCGCGCAATTTGTGACTCAGAAAACCCTTAAATTTTTTACCGTTACTGCCCACTTCTTTCTTTCCCCGTGCGGAATGCTCTATCGATTGACGAGGAGGCGGGCTGAATACGGTAATAACGGCTCGAAGCTGGGGGATGGTACATCCGTGCGATTGGATCTGCGCGCGGCAAAATACATAGTGATTTTGACGACTTTATCGCCCATTATTGGGGCCCAAATTTCAACAAGAGTAGATTAGTAGTGTTAGCTGACTCGACTATTCTCGTTCAAGTTTGTGCCCCAATAATAGGCCCCAGATTCGTTCAAATCGCTACGAATTTCGCCGCACGCGTTTGGAATCGCACGAATGTACACGCACCCCTCGAAGCTGATTAAGCATGATTTGCCGCATGCGGCAAAGCGAACGTGGGAGATTGGGGAGAAGTTCCGCCACCTTTTAGATCCACATCCAATACTCCATTGTTCCTGTTGAAGCCCTGAATGCCATCGAAGACCATAAAACATTCGAGTTAAACGTGACTTCGTTTGTACGACAGCACCGATTCTGGCCAAGTAAAAAGGAAGTTCTTATAGGACCAGCAGCCAGCCAAACCTATGCAGTTAACGATACTGGTTGAACGTATATCTGGAGAGTAGGGAAAATGGGTGTTTTTTTTNNNTTTTTTTTCGTGTTGTGTACACATCCACACATAACCAATATAAATTTCATTTGTTAAGTAAAATATTCTACCCAAATAAGGTAGTGTTCGCCAGGACATTTCAAAACACCAACACATGAGTTTCGTGTCATTCGCTGTTGCACAAAACAAGAAAAATCTATTTTTTTCACCCTTGTAAAATAATGCAATATGTCAAATGTCCAGAAAAATAATTACAGTTGATGAATCTGAGGAGAAACGAGCATAATTCCTATTTCTTCTTTTTATCATTCGAGAGCTGAATTTCAAGAGCCGCTTCCTTGACGTCCACATACTCAAGTTGGGCTTTGAGTAGGCTTGTATCCTTACCTTTACTTTCAGCCTAAACAGTACCATTTCGTGTTCCACGCTTCAGGCATGTGGTAATGCTTACTTTATGAAGCTATTCCACCTACCTCCTTGATCTGTTCACGGAGCATTTTTCGTTCAAGATTGGCGGTTAATATATGTGGTGGTGCATTCCAGATTTCATCCAAATCAGATGGTTCTCTGAAAAATTGAAACAATTTCAATTCATTGGTTCAATTCAATTTGGTATTCAAAAAAGAAAAATACCTTAAGTAACCGAAGTATAACACAAACACAGCAATACTACCAAAAGCAGATAACAACTTCTTAGTTCCGAACTCATCGCTCGAATAATAATCAAATTTAAAAGTAGGTCGCACTACGCCATCACCACGCTTTCGTCCCTGCAACATTTATCTTCTGATGACCAACTGTCTTATGACCCCCACCCCCCAGACTTACACTGCACTGCAGGTGCACTTATAAAATAACTCACTTGGAAGGCAGCAGACTCGCTGAACTTGGGCTCATGAACTTTCTCCTGCTTAATTGAAGCGAAATATCTCGGAAAACGAAGTGCCGAAGTCGGTCGTATCCGCAGTAACATATCGGAAATTTGAGCTCCCGTTAGAAATTCGTACAACAACAGAAAAAATGCCAACAATAAAGGTAGAAGTAATAATCTGTTCGCTAGTGGATCTCAGAAGGGAGAGTTAGCCATACTGTACAACATCACGCGCTCATTAGCTGTTTGTTCGTAGCAGTTCCCATTTTAAACATTGCCATTTCATGCTTGTGCTTGGGTATCCCGAGAAAACCAGTATGTGATTAGACGGAGGTGCGTATCTGTTTACTTGGTTAGTAGGTGGGTAGAACCATCAGTGCTCATCCTGAAAACAGCAGCCAAAAATAGCAATCTCCTACTCAAACCAAGAGCTGCTGCCCCATATGCTGCATCAAAACGTCAGAATATGGGTTAGTCATGAACCCTGGTATGGTTAATCACAATGGAATATTTGCTGGAACTGAAGGAACAGCTAGAAAATAGGCAAATAGGGAAATGTAACACTTATCATGCGGTATTTTTCGAAAATAATAGTGAAAATCGTAGCAATATTTGCTGTGCTGAACATGTACTGTAAACATACTCATTTCAAACGAATATTTACAAAAGGGTTTAGTAAGCTCATCAATAATGATAAACAAAGATTCAACGAGAACTTTTAAGTAACAATCGAGTTACAAAACGCGAATTCGGAAATGTCTTGGGATATCACAGCTCCTACACTGTATAGTCAAATATCATAATAAAAAAAAAAATCTACAACACATCAAAAAACACATCTATACTACTGCTGAGGTGGCTTGGCGTAACACGCATCAAGAAACTCGTACGTCATTTCATCCACTAACGACTTGTCGGGAATTTGAGCAGCCATTCCGTACAGAGCAGCCTCAAAAAGAATCAACTCAAACAAATTCATTGAAGCACTGGAGCAAAGACTACTCACCGTACTGCTTTTGTTCCCTTTGTCACTACTTCTGCTTACTTCATCAGCTACTTCGGCGAGATCTTTCAGAAAAGCATCCACAACCTCTTGGCTAGCGTGATTATAAGTGAGACAAATATGAATACTGAAATATGAATCATAGATGCCACCACTGTAGAATAGAAGCATATCGCTTATACACTCACGCGTTAGGATTCTGCAGAGTGTTCAAATTCCAACCCCGTTTGTTCATTTTGTCGCTAACAGCATAAATATTAAAAGCGGAACTCTTAAATGCAACAACAGACACGTCAGGAGAACCATGAAGCTGAAATTTGAAGTTTTCCATAAATATTATCACGCTTGGGATAAGACTTTAGAGTGAGAAGAAATGATTAATTTGCGCTTATCTCGTACTACAAAAATTGCAATTTTGTTAAGTGATATGCATTTCTTCTTGCTTATAATTATCCTGTTCTACGGGTGTATTAGAATCGTAATACATATAAATGGGCAGAAAATTATACTAGCCTCCAAACCAGCAATTTTTTGGACGCCAGCAGCTATCTTCCTCGTATGAGAGATGATCTCAAAACATCTTCTCCGGTACTCCTTCTTCCCGAACGACAAAAGGGTGGCCCACGCTACGGCAGAGTTTGCACCAGCCCGACTTCCTACAACGACAGTTAGATGTTATTTTCCCACACACTGCTCCTTCAGTACAACTTCAAAAAATCTGCATTTTCAGGATGCAAATGTTAAAGACTAACCACAGATTGTGGGTGTTGCATAAATGCCCCCAGTCCACTCTGGCACAGAGAAATACTGGTAATGGAGCAATTCCTTTGAACGATACATTACAATGGAACTGCCTTTCGGTGTACATCCATACTGAATTGGGAGTGATTAAAAAGGAGTTGTCACTGGAATTAGAGACATACAAATAGTAGCCCAGACTCACTTTATGAGTATCACAACTGATACTCGTCACCCCCTCGTTACGGAAATCAAAAACGGGAATGTCAAAGCCGCACTCGTCCATGAAAGGGATAAGGAATCCTCCTAGACAAGCGTCGACATGTACTGGAATATGGTACTTCATCCCCAGCTGAAAATTTTACGGAATTATTGAAAAGCATGACAATTACTTTCAATCTAACTTCAAAACACCTAAACAACATACCTTCGCTACATCTGGGACGGGATCGACTGTTCCCGATGGAAAATTAGGGGCAGACGCAACAAGCTGCAACATCAGTTTATCTTTGACCCCTCAATGCTCTACATCTTATGCCTTCATAGAGCTCCTAGACGAATAAAAACCGCAACTGACCATGCAAACATCGGAATCTATAGCCTTTTCCATGAGGGCTAGGTTGACACGATTGTTTTCGTCCACTGTTATGTGACGCACGCGCATCCCACACATGAAGGCAGCCTGCAGACAAATACCATTGGGGAAGGAATAGGGGAGGAAGCTATGAAGAAGTCAATGCTTCTATCCGTTATGACATCATTGGATAGATTTTGCCGATTCGAAAGTTCGGTTCACTGAAGGTTAGAAGAGGTCCTCGTCACAGGAACGGTGGCAGTAATTCAACATCCACTGACCTTATCAAAAGCAGCGTGTGCTGTTTCCGAACATACAATCACTGGATTCTCCACGCCCTTCTGCATAGCCCTGGAAATGTTTTAATTCAATTTGAGATTTAGGCGTATATTGATTCTCGTTGAAGAGAAATATAAGGAAAAATCTATTACAAGGCAGATGGTAAATAAAAAAGGTACGGAACATGATCAGCTTCTTCTCATCTATGTTTTTTTTTTGACTGACCGCTAAGAGAAAAATCACCTGTTCCTGTAGGCTATACAAGCCATAATAATGGACTCTGTGCCACCAGTTGTTAAGCTACCGGAGCTCTCCGGGGGTGCATTATAAAGGCTGAGGACCTAAAGTAGATCTACCGTGATTCGATTCCGATTTTTGAACGATTCTAAACCACAGAATAACGATTGTGTCACCATGCGAATGGTTTCCGCTTCCATTTTCCGTACACCAGGGAAAACATCCGGATGAAGAGGGTTTGAAAACGCATACTTACTATAGATCTGAAAACTAAAGGTTTCTGTAGCATGGGGAGAACAAGAAGAAAATGTAACTCGACTAGGGAGAACAAGAAGAAAATGTAACTCGACTACCTTTGTAAGTAAAGCAATATGTTCGGGAGATCTATCAGTGTAAACGGCACCTGAGACTCTGCCCTCGGCAATACCGAATTTACCATAAGATTCATACTTCTCTGCAAGGTTTATGACCGCATCCGCCGACAAACCGTTGGTTGGCATATCTGTTGGAAAAATTTTTATCAGATTGTCCATAAACTGGGTCATTTTTCATTATAAACGAGAATAGTACCGGATAGGAAGATTCGGTCCGTGTCATCCTTGTGTATAGCTTCTAGAATTTCTTTCTTAGCTCCTGCTAGTTGTTCCTCGATCTTAGCTCTAATCATAGGCAAGCGACGAATTTGAGAGAAGGCGTAGGCTGTCAATCTGAAAGCGCTGATATGTTGTGAAAGTGATGAATAGATTGTCTATTAGCGAGGTCCGCCACATACAAAAGGCCTACACAAAACACATGATCAACAATCATCACATAACTAATTAAAAACGCTCATGATTGCATCAACTTCTTGAGATAGTATTGTTATATACTCAACTTTGCACATCTAAGCACTGAAGGGGGTTGAAAACAGTTGGAGCCTTCAAGATTTACAGTAGTCCTCACAGTCTCTGCTCTGGCAGGATGAATAATTAAAAACGGGTATAAATCTCAAAAGCCGCTACAAATGTCATTGAAAACCAACCGCTTGAATAAAGGCTCCTCGCTTCGTCTGTAGATTCTGCTAACCTTTAAGTAGATGACTGTTCCTCCCATAGTTCCAATGATCAACCATAGCGGATCAACTTTGCGTAACTGATCGGTGATGGCTTTGTGGGTATCGGTTAGCCGTGTAACAACGATGTGGAGTGGATTCGAGTCCATTTCTAGAATGAAATCAGGAACGATTCTGCAACAATGACGAATCTTTCACATAGGGATTCGAGGCAGGCACGGTGAAAGGAACTTATATGGAAATTACTGAACCACATCATTTCTGCTACATATGGAACAGAACCTAATGTTTTAACATTGACATATGATTGCTCATTAATAATGATTCTTCAAATTTAAAGCGTGATGCGCTAAAAGTAACTTGAACTAGCTGGACCTTCATCCGACCAAGCATGCGATCGGGGAACGATTGCTTCAGTACGCCAGAAAAGCGGATCCTGCTTCTAGTTGTAAGTGGAACAAACGCTGAAGAAGTAGAAGATCAAGGAGTAATTCACTAAATTTGTAATTACATATGTCACTATAAGCAGACGTACTAATACGATTCCCGAAATTTCCCTTGAGCATTAGCAAGAGTTCACGAAAAACTGAACGACGATAGCCTACAAATATTCCGAAATGCGGCCACCGATTTCTACTGCCCTGTGACTACAAGTATATTACAAAGCAGCACAGTAATTTGCCCGAAGCGCAGCCTGTTGACAAACAATAGCGTTATCACACGAGAACAGAAGCCTCTATGCTGCTAGAACACTGAGAAAGGAATGAAGGATATAATTCATTGCATGCCCATATAAAGTTTAAATTATGCTCTAATAATCACAAAGCATGAGTTTAAAGCTTACACACTACAGCCGAAACATGCATTTAGGGCGTATTTTATGAAATAAAACTGAAGCTGCTAACCTTAGCTTAGTACGAGAATTTTGTTACCGAACGAACAACATTCCTTTCCGTTTGTGGGCCCATACGAGACTTTATGAAAGTGGCCCACCTTGTACTGAAACCTATTCAATGCTCGAACTTTGAACTGACGTTTCAACTCTATTTCGTCGAATCATCTGTTCGTTGAGAAAAACTAGTACAGAGATCTAGAATTGCACTCTGGCGATGCTTAAGAGACCAAAAGAGTGGCAACCGAAGAACAAACCGACCAGATAAAATCGACGAAATGCATGCAAAACCTCCAGATAAGAATCGCTGAGCACAATCGTTATCAATTCACAACACACATATATTTAATTCCAATTTTTATCGCGGAAAATTGTGCAATAAGTTCTCTTAAGAGAAAAACATGGTCATAAATCATAGTGGAATGGTGTTGCGGTAGATCAACAAATGCGCTAGTCATCATCGTCTTTTTTCTTCTGCGCCCTTAGAATGGCACCAGGAGCAGGATAAGGTCTTTGTTGGAAGAGTGGACCACCTGCAGTGACATCGGCACCTGTTCTGTCATGGGCGTGAAGTCCAGAAGACCATTTCCCACTGAAATATTAATTGAAAAAGAGGATTTTACCAGAAAATTCCACCACTCATAGAGGTCTAGAAATGTTAGCAATTCCTCAAAGTGAAAACTTACACAGGCACGTCTCCATAAGCTGCAGGATCCATAGGATCAATACCCTTGCGTCGTGCTCGCTCTGAAGTTTCATATTGACAAAGAAATGTATATTTGATACCGGAGCAACTCAAAATCATCGTGATTGCTATTTATATCAATAACAAAAATACTCACTAAGCCTGTCTCGTTCGTTCATTTCTTCAATCTTCGCCAGATCGTCATCGCTGTCATCACCTCTGCCGTCAGAGTCATCAGAATTGCGCTATAATATACTATTATGTATCTCCACATTAAATTTTCCTTTTCACTACGTTGATTAAACTTGCCCTCTTTTTCTTTGCAAGAGCCGACTTCAGGGGTTTTCCTTCTGACTTTTTCTCCTAAAAAACAGTGACCTATGTTAGAATGCATTCTGAATAAAGAGCATATAATAAAGAGTGAAAAGACAAGTGCGAAAATGAATTATAACTGGAATGAAAAAAAACGTTAAAAAAGACCTGAGTATCTATTTGAGCAGTCCCTTCCATTCTTTCCTTTAGTTCCCTGGCAAGTCGCGGGGCAGCTTCTCCTATGACTGCAATCGGGTGCCGAGGGGAAACCCAGCAAACCTAGACAAACAAAATCATCATAAAACAATCCTTCACTTCAATGAGAACAACTTGCTTATTGAGAACCATCAGAAGCTGAACAAAACCGGAATCGTAGCAAAACAAATGGTCCTATAGAAGGCGATAGGCATGGACGTTTGTTAGGTGATCTTCGTTGACAAACAGCGAAGATCACCTAACGGACAGTATACGAAAACCTGTGAAGTACACAACGAAACAATAAGAAACCTCATCGGTATCTTGATTCCAGTAGTAGTGCCTTGCAACTCCTGCGTCGTATACCTCTACCCATGGTTCCGGAAGAGGGAACTTTGCGAGCATTCGACGCCTTTTCCGCAAATAGGCTTCAGAAAGTCTGAAAATTCCCAAGTCACCGCATTGTAACCTAACCATAGCTATGCAGCATAGTAGAAACACTAGATATTCATGATAGTCGCGGACATAAAAATCCAGTATTGAATGAACTGTTACTGGGAATTTTTAGGAGCAAATGAGTAGAATATCTTCGATTTAGATATGTTTTGCATTCCCCACCCGTTGAACAGATTTTCCTCCTTTCTGCTCAATGACTATGCTGCGAAGAACCAAAAAAGTAGGTATGCAACCAAGTGTTGCAAGAGTGAATTGAACTATGAAAACAAAAACTTGTTATGAAAAATGAAAAAGACCTGTTTTCTGGAGTGCCTTCGCGCCAGTGATCATAGCAGTACTCCGTACATATATGATATGGGTTGTACTTATTTGGACATCCTGGAGCACCGGAAGAGTTGGTCTCGACAGCTTTTTTCTCCTTCGCATCAGCAGAGTCGTAACTTTCAGCAATGACTTCCTCATTCGCTGGAAACAACCAATTGAATCACTACTCTATTTTTGAAAGAGCACTGTTGTTGCTTTTCAACATCGTAGTTTCCCCTAGCTTCTTGCCTTTGAGGATTTATTTTAGCACTTCTCACAAATGCCGACTTTTTGATGGATCCAGTTGCTCACTTAAACTGCACTCACAGTCGATATGGCATACTACTTAGCCCGTGCGAATGTAAATAAGCATGCAAACATGCTGGGACCTCTGGGTTAGGCCATAATTTTTGGCAAAAAGGAACGAAAATGTGCATAATGAGCGGCGCTTCTTCTTTATGAAGACTGAATTATCCGTCGATTGATCGTCTACATGTAGAATTCCTACGTATTTACCATGAAGAAAAATTTCCCTAATTCATGCCGTAAATTACGTAGATGACCACCAACAGGGCAGCAAAAAATTAGAATCTTTTCAATATAAACATCAGCAATAAATCTTAAACTTTAAAAACTTTGAAAACCATCTCACGAAAAGCAAAGTCAACTCGAACGGAAACTACCAAAAAGTCAATCTAAAGCTGTCATAACTATGATACCGAGAAGAAAGACGTAAAATAAGCCCAGGAAAAGCATAACAAGGCGTCAAATCAGGATCAGTCAATGATTAACAGTATATCGATCGATGGACGACGTCGGCCAGGCTTAACGCAGTCCGGCTCAGTTTTGAGAAATCCAAAAATTGAAGGAGCACTTTACCGCAGCTCAAAAATTGTTTCATCTTCGGAAGCTTAGAAAATAGTTTTAAGATTCACAAAGGTTTCGAAAAGGATGAACATGTTTAAATTTCAGTAAATTGCACCAAAACTTACTAGCTTTAACAATTCCACGCTTTTGAAGACGGGCAAGTAATGCTGGTGGTAACGAGCCCATTCTGTAAAGCATTATTACATCGATTACAATCATTCTAGTCAATGGTAATAAAAAGGAACCAACACCATCTGAACAAGCAATAAAAAACAATACTTATACCAATTAAAGGGAACTTTTAGAACGTTGAAGTGCTATTGTCTAAAATAGAGCTTCAAGTTCTTCATATTCATACCGTAAAATCGCGTATAAGCACCTAATACCGTAATGCACGCCTAAAATTTACTCATTGGGTGGTAAGGGTCATCGGGGCACAAACTCAAAGTAGAGTAGTTTAGTAGGGTCAGATGATCCTTCTAATCTACTCTACTTCGTATTTCGGCCACTATGGTAGGCACTAAAGTCGTTCAAATCGCCACGAACTTCGCCGCGCAGTTTGCCGCGCGCATCCTCGGACGCACGTAAGTTCCGTCCCCCCACTTTATGCTATTCGAGATTCTCTCCCATTTCGAGTGGTCCACCTATGTTGCGCCCGTTCAAGTTTTATTTCCGAACACGTTCTTCTCGAACCATAAATATATCGAGTAATATCGGAATAATCAACACTACACGAGGGATCACCTCAAAGTCGAGCATTTTCGCGAGTCTAACGGAACGAAGCAGAAAAATTGTGTCGGTAAATGTGTACTACGCTCTAGTAGTGTTAGTTCCTTGTCTTGAGATTGTGTAGTCCCAAGGGTCGCGCTATCACGCACACATATACACACACATACATAGATATATACAAACATACATACATACATACACACATATGGTCACGGAATCGAATCCCTCATCGACATCGAACCCAACCAAGCCTTCCATCCCTTCGTGGTCGGTTATTTGGTACCAGAGTCGTCTAGGATTATAAAAGCACTGTCTTGTACATCTGCTAGCCACCGCAAGTCATTGTGTAGACCACATACGCATTCAATCCGCCACTACAATTCTGAATGGAAGTCGAATGACGGGCGTATCCCTCAGACGGGATTCATCTACGCTCAAAGTCTTTATCCTTAATTATTACAATAGATGTGAAAATACATAATACGCACACGCATACATACGGAACTACGTAATGCTCCTTAGAATCACATGTGTACGAGAACATCAGTATAATTCATCACAGTTCAGTGGCCAGTATGAACTCGGACTTCCTTCATGGTGGTCAGGTCTTCCGTGAATCCACGTTTTTTACTACAGTAAGTTTTATACAAGTAATCGTAAAAACAACAAGCGCTGGATTGAAACTCTTTCCTGATGAAATACAAACCATAAACACAGTTGAATCGCTTATTATTTGTTGTCAATCGGAGGACGGAAACGAAATTTCAGTATGGGCATTCGGCATCTACAGTAACCCCATAGCTTCCCACCGCGCCGGATTACTGTAAGAGCGAGTGCCCGTGCTCAATTTTCGTTTCTTAATTAGAGGAAGCAAATCATTTGCGACACTATTTGAAATACTATTTACTATTAGTTACTATCATACTACAGTACCAAAGGTACTCTCAATGCGCTATTTGTTAGATCAGCGAATGATAATGATGGGGAGAGCAACGGCGAATGCGACCTCAACCGTTCAGCATTATACAACGGAGCACCGGGAATCACCAATTTCGGAGCACGGAAAATGAGATTGCGGAATTCATAGGCATCAGTTAGAAGGAACAGACACATAAAAAAGTATGCTCCCCATTCATAGACAGCTCCTGAACTCGAGTAGTCCTGAAATTGT
>UZAF01018967.1:14858-28050 GCA_900617895.1 Haemonchus placei
GCATTTCTTAGAGTTTTTAATGCTTTTTTATTTCTATTTCAGTTGAATACTTCTCACAGTCAATGATGGTTTAATCCATCCAACGTTCTCACAGTTATCGTGAACTGTGCCTTTACATAGACCGCACATGCGAACAATCCCCTCATTGTGCTAGATGGGAATATATGTAAGGTACATCCAACAGATTGTCTGAGAACTCCTTTTCTAACACGTTTGGAGGGTCCCATTTGATTAGAGCAACTTCCACACTCCACAACTAATGCTTGAGATACGGTATTTACACCACCGTAGTTGATTACCTACGCTTCCCTCCTTTCCGTAAAGCCTTCCAAATCTCGTAGTAGGGAATTTGATAGAAATGATAAATGATGCAACTCACAAATGGCGATGGTGTAGTACGATCGAAGTTGTGTCCTCGTATGGTGAACACCTTCAGCACTGAAAATGCTTCTATCATGACTGTGGGATGTGTAAAAATGCATACATAAAAACCAAATTCTTGACAATAGAAAACCATTTTATTTGTGTTGCACATCAGAATTCCATTCAGGTCAGGGGAAGGGGGGCAGTTCCAAGTCGCATTGTTACTGCACAAGCAGTCCAGACCTCAGATCCCCGTCCTTTTGCCTACCAACCGGCTCCCATCCCCGAAGTTTGGATAACTGAAACCCATTCGATAGGATCTAAGACCGGGGTAGTACGTCGACTATGCAGACAACACATAGCATAGACCAAATACGCATTCGATGACATCAACACATTGAATAGTAATAGAGTTTCACACTGAAAACCACTACGGAGTCGATCTTCTTGGCAGCTACTTTTTCTAGTTGCTAAGTTGCTCTAGCACATTTTTTGAATTATCTTCAGCAGTGAAGACCTCACTTTCCTTATTTGCCTTTTTTTCATCTAGAAAGGATCCTACAGCAGTTGTTCTCCCCGCGTCCCTTCCCTACCACATTCCATTTTCATCTACACCAACCTTAGCATACACACTGCGTTCACGGTACAGAAGGACTGTGAACTTCTGAACTCTTTTTTATTCGCTGGTATGCAAGATTGGCGAGTTAGACAAAACTTCGGTTCGGACGGGACTCGAACTCATACTTGCCCTTTCCTGTTTTTCTCTTTCCGGCGAACTAATAGCGTGGGATTAAGAAAGAAACATAAAGTCTAAAAACAAATTATAACTTACCACTTCCACAGCATGAAGTGAAAGCGGCAGCTAATGAAGTCCTAACAAGGAAAAGCTTTGTACGGGCTATGTTCCGGTCAATTATGAAGGACGAAAGAGCGGTATGAACCCATACATACACAACACTGCATATCAGCAGCATCATATTAGAACTAACTTGAATGTATGGCACCTTGCTTTTCTGAAAAAAAAAACATTTCGCGGGGAAAATCTTTCGGATGCCGAAGATGCCTTCGTTTTGTTTCCCATTTCACCAATGCTCGGCATGAAAAATTGTTCGGCGTAGGTGAAAAATGACTGCAGAGAGAAAAGCTGACGGACATGTCCTCTAGCCACCACACTACTAATGATAAAAGCAGTTGCTCTTAAAAGCTTTGAACCGAGTTTTTGCTAAAAATACCGGGTTGGTAAGCCGGTGGACAAAGATGGTGAGTGCGCGGGGAGTGCTTTTTGCCGGAGGCGGGACACGGCGAGCCATCGCGCGCTCCCTATTGGTTTGCTCACCTTCTAACGCACAGCTTCGCCAGCAATCCGCCTATTAGAGGTGGTTTATAGTTTAAAATACAGAGCAATGGAAACTCAGAAACCATGAAGGACTTACCGGAAAATTAACGCTCAATTGGAGGAATACCAAACCCAACAGCCCAATGCAAGCATTTGCAAAGCTGACTTGTCGTTGCCATGAATTCTGATGATCATAAGAGAAATATGACACGATTTCGCGATGTTTCAAATACAACCAGATAGCGGCTAAAAATTTTGAAAATCTCTCGCCACATATGAAGGGAGTTCTATAGTCAGAATAGATTACCAAGAAACGTTATGTGATTGGTCATCATTGCATAAACGGAGCTTGCTGGTGGACTAGTAGCGATCTCACTAAACAATTCAATTCCAATATCTGACGGATCTCGAGACCGTAATATTGATGCACGTTACGAAGGCGTATCGATTGCATGCGCGTAAAATCAATATCCATTCTGCGATACGTGCCCTTATGAGACAACANATTATGAAAATAGCTCCTTTCTATAAACATTGTGAACATTAAAATATTGTACATCTGCAAATTACCTTAGAAGAGGCATTCTAGGTGGAAGTTGCTTGTAGTAAGCTGATAAGGCGAAACTGTAAATTCCACACATTAATTGTCATTTTTCCAAGAAAATCGGCCATTTGGTCACAAACCTACCATATTGTCACACAGAGGACGCTATACACTGCCGTAACTACAGGGCACAGCCAGACGAAATCAATCGCCATCAACTGAGAATGTATTCACTAAGCTGTTTAGTTCTGGTAGCTCCTGAAAGGTGGTAAGTGGTCGTGAGCTATAATCACAGTAGCTTCGATTAATGCGACGAAAAAAAATTCGGCACTGCATTTTTATTACTGTAAATACAGTTCAGATAGAAAAATCGATAAGTAGCTAGTCTTCTTAAAGTTTGCTCTTCGAAAAAGATAAGAGAGTGTGCGGCCTCTGCGGCTTCCTGATAGTCTTTCCTGAAGGACCTTTGACCTTACGGTTAGTGCTTTTAGTGCTTCAACCTTGTCGGCAAATTGAATGTTTAGCTAAAGGGACAAAAATTTTTGGCATCGAACAACATTGGGCGCACATTGGGTTGCGCCCTCACATTTGAATGGCCTCAAAAGTGTAGTGGTGATTGATTACGGATTTGCTTCACACAATGTGTTGGTCAGCAGGCAATCCAGTAGTTTTTCCTATCTGATAGGTTTAGCACCATTCAAACGACTGTTGTGGGATGTGAAACTTGGATAGTCTGGGCGGGTATTGATTGGCGATATGGTCCCGGTCCACTCACTATCATGTACTAGAGACGCCACTTCGTGCCGCCCTCTTCCGTCTGCATAACGTCTCAAGGTGATTTTCACGATGGTAACGAATCTTTCAAACCGTTGTGAGCTGGAAAATTCTTATTTTCATTATATTTATAAAACGGAATCGTGAAGGCAATCGAGGGGGTTTGAGCCTACATAATAAATTGGTATGCAGATGGTCCAAACAGGACAACTCTAACTTGATGGATGGATAAATTAAACTTTGAAGAAGAAGTTAAGAAGAAGCTCCGCCTCTCAACACTAAACCCCGCCCACTTAATAAACAATTCATATAGAAAAATAGCGATCCATCAAAGTCGCTACTTTTCTATATATGAATTGTTTATTAAGTGGGCGGGGTTTGGAGTTAAGGGGCGGAGCTTCCTCTTAACTTCTTCTTCAAAGTTTAATTTGTCCATCCGTCAAGTTAGAGGGTGACTGCATTCAATTTCAATTTCATTCCAATTCATTTTTCACCGGTAGTCTCAACCGCTCTTATCTATGGAATTTTAGGGTAATTACCTTACAACCGTGAGGATCAGATGCTCTGCAGAACAAAATACGGAAGCTGAGAGGATCAGACCAGCCGGAAGGATATTGTAAAATCCTGTTCCTTCCAACCTACCTCTTCCAGACGTCTAGCACGACTGACATACATGTAGGTGGTCTAAAGATACTTTCAGTAGGAGAGCCTCCGCAGCAAAGGATTTCGCCTGTTAGAAATGTTTCCGGGCAAATTTCATCTCCACCTGCACCTCGTTGCTGTTCTGAGTGTACTATTTTGTTGTTTTGAGCTCTATTATTGTCTAGATCGCCTTTTTTGTTTTTGTTTTCGAGCAGTATGTACCATCGGTGAATGAGTCAGAGATAAAACGGCTTTAACCCATTGACGACCATCGTTGCAGTCCACATGTGGACTGCATGGTCCCGGACGGCCGATTTCTTTAATTTTGAACTGGAAGTTGTTTAATTTTTTCTGAGTTCGCAAGTTTAGGATATGACTAACGATGATGGTAGGTGGCACTTCAATTTAGTCAGCTAGTGATGGATTCTGATGAGGAGAAGTTCCTCATTCACTAATTCTTTTCAGAAAAAGAAATCGTTGAAGGGCCATATGTTTCTTCAAAAAAACACCGGTTTGGTGTAAAACTGTCTAAATTAGTGCGGAAGGTAGATATACCCTGAAAAACAAAGGCTAAAATATAAGAATGTATGGTGTCTATGCTTATTGTTATTATCTATTAATTGCAAAATTAGAAGATTTCTTGGGACCACACAGTATATAGTTTAACTTAGACCTGATCTTATGTATCGACAAGAAAGATCGTTAAAAAGTGGCGATAAATAAAATATACAACTGCAGTCCACATGTGGACTGCATGGTCGTCAATGGGTTAAACATTTTCCTTCTGTTCCCACCTTTTTTTCGTTTCTTATTGCTATTCCCTCCATTCTCTCAAACCAATGGCTGAATCACATAACTTTGGCATCAAAGGACCACGGCAGCGCCACCGCTGGGGGCCAAGAACTGCTACCTAGGCTGCCTAAGAAAGTAGTACACTACGCGCACGGCAAACTAGTCAAGCGATGCCGGAACACTTAACAGTAAATGGTATCCCTGGCTCTTACAGTAATCTGGCACTGCATAACCCCATTTCGATACACAACTTCTCACCCGTCACATCTAGACGCGTAGAAAAAGGGCTCGGGCAAGGCACGGGGTCATTAGTGAGGAAGCCAGGGGTTTACTTTAAGAGCCGAACACCGGTACGAAACTTTCTTTTCGTGCTAACCGTTCACACAACGAACAATCCGCCTGGTCTGCCCCACTCTATTGGCCAGAAGACGTCGCATCCAATATTTGGCCGCATTTGCACGCCCCATACACAATTTGACAACAAATAATGTCATCACTTGCTGATGGAATGGAGTTCACTTATAACATACTTTGTTTATTATGACTATTTTGTCTTTAGTTTCTTTGATTTCGAATCCTTCTGTTGGATTCTATTCGCTCCCATTCAAGAAAGGTTGTGATAAGATTTGGGGGCGTTGGCTATCGTAGTTCTTTCATTCTCAGTAATTTCTCCATCGTGATTCGGTCTGTTGTCTAATGATGTGCGATTTCTGTCCGAGTACTTCGTCACTCTTCGTTTTTTAATATGTGCTTCAGGTCATGGCAGAGAAATCTAAACCTAAGGAGAAGGATGAGGAAGGTAGCTTTGACAAAGAGGTAGGTTCTTGTAAAAGTTAATTTAAATCATTCAACTCATTTATCTAAACAATGGCCTTCTCACGAATCGCACCCTGTCAGTACTCGTACTCATGGGCTAGCTTCGCAAGGTTTTAAAGGTTCTCAGTAAAGCTTTTTAAGGTATACAAACTCACAAAGCTGGCGTGTGTGGGCAAAACTCGGGTTTCATAGAGGATTCGAACCCCCTACTTGTGCTTTCCAGGCGCTCATAATTGGTTGCCGTCTTCAAGCAACTATATAAATGACTAAGCATAGACCGTAGGCGTGTTCCAAGGTCATGCTTTGAGACCCTATGTTACTCGTCGAGCTCCCAGAAGGGTTTGGAAAACAAGAATTGCCCCTGACCAGCCCGTAACCCCCTGAGTACAGTCTCTCTGATCAGCCCGTAATCACGAGCAAGATACCCAGATATCTTGTTCGTGGTTACGGGTTGGTCAGGGGGACTGTACTCAACGTTTTGAAAGGTTTGAATCATTCAGAGAACCGATTAGCAACAACGAAACGGTGTGGGACTAGTGGCAAAATTGTTTATCTGTAATTAATAATCAAGAGAAAGGTTACAAAACTCGTTGGTGCAACTTATATCTCTGAAGTATCCAACAACAATCTTCCTCGAAATGATTGGGGTATTCCTCCTTCGGTAACTTGGGAAGTTGACTGTCAATCTTCTGTACTATAAATCATATTTCTAAGATGGGACTCGTAAAATGGAAACTAAGTGAGGAAGCGTTCGTTTCGGTAGTATTGCCCTTTCGTTGATGTTGGGCTCAATTATAGTACTGGTAAAACTTAGTAATTACCTTGAAAAAGACTGATGAATACCGTCAGACTGTACTCCTATATGTTATTTGAAATTAAGGTTATCTCAAAGCATCCAGACATGGAACTTGCTCAACTTCGATTTCTTGTAAATCATCCCGATCTCGATAAGGACATCAAGAAACAGAAACTTGAGCAGCTACAAGTGGTGAGCAGTTTGTCGCTATTTTCTCAGTACATTTTCTAGAATATTTGAATGCATCTGAAGATATTTTCGATGCCTTCAGGCCATAAAGGAATATGACATGGCGCCTCTCTACGAAATGATATGCACTGAGTTGGGAGTTCCGGTAGACAAAACACAGCTCACAGCGATGAAAGACAACAACACCAAACGCATAAAAGAAATCGAGGCAGAAATAGAAGATGCTGAGAACAATTTAGGTATAATTTTGATGAATTGTTGTAAGGGAACGTGCGTTGCATTGGAAGCGTGAGCCCTCGTTCGCTTCGACCTTTCTACTTCGATGATGTTCGCTCAGGTAGTACCGAGGTTCGTCAGGGGTGGTTGAAGAAGTTCGAGTATTACTGTCAGATTGGAGACAAGGAGAACGCAATTAAAACATTCACGGTGAGGAATAGCAACATCGTCCCCAGAGCACAGTATAAACCTTTGTTTCTTCTATCGGCATTTTTTTCATTTTATATTTAATTCAGTCCACGTACGATAAGTCAGTTGGAATGGGTTATCGAATTGATCTTGTTTTCAATATGATTCGTGTTGGCCTGTTCTTCCTTGATCATAGTCTCATTAATCAGCATATAACTAAAGCTAAAGAGCTGATGGAACAGGTATACAACATACGTCCTTATCTCCGAAATCCATGGTTCTATCTTAAGCTACCTAGGGTGGCGATTGGGAGAGGAAAAATCGTCTACGCTCATATGAAGCTCTCTACAAGATGTCTATAAGAGATTTTGCTGGAGCCGCAGACCTCTTCCTAGAAGCGGTTCCTACTTTTGGATCCTACGAGCTGATGACCTACGAAAACCTCGTTTTCTACACAGTTGTTACATCATTATTTGGTATGTGCCCTGCTATTTGAAAACAGCTTCAGATTTTCAAACGTTTTTTCCAGCTCTTGACCGCCCAGATCTGCGAGCCAAGGTGATCAAGTGTAACGAGATTCAGGAGCAGGTCTGTATTCACTAATCCATTGCAGTATCCACTTCACGTTTTCTGTTGTTTAGCTAACCGGTGGAGGAGCTAATGGAGCTCTAATTCCTGTTCGAGAATATCTTGAGGCCTATTATGGTTGCCAGTACGACAGGTTCTTTGTCCAACTTGCTGCATTAGAAAGCGAACGAGTAAGTAGTTGACGGCTACGTCTTCTTGGTCTTTGCGAACTTTTAAATATTTCAGTTCAAATTTGATCGTTACCTTGCGCCCCATTTCAACTATTACTCACGCGGTATGCGTCTTCGTGCGTATGAACAATTCCTTACCCCATATAAAACTGTAAGTTTCGACGAATTCAGTTCCTTTTTTTTTNTTTTTTTTTGACCTCTTGAATTACTCGATAAACGATCGGCCGTCAGTTTATTCGCTGACACATTTCTTATATATCTGGTTATATGGTTTCTCGTTTACCGTGATTTACGTTTAGGTACGAATAGACATGATGGCAAAAGACTTCGGCGTTTCACGTGCTTTCATAGACAAAGAGCTCCATCGATTGATTGCAGCCGGTCAACTTCATTGCAGGTAAGCTTCCTTACACATTAACCCAAACTCAAAAGCTGGCACGTCTTATTTCTAGAATTGATGCGGTTCGCGGAGTTATAGAGATGAACCATCCTGACTCAAAGAACTACTTGTACAAAGCTGTCATAAAGTAAGTGCTTACATAAAACGAGAATATGTTTGTGAAGTGAATTATGGTATTTTCACCCTGAAGCACGTAGGCTTTTGTTGGGATCAGGAGTTTCCATGAATCTGTGGTTACGTATATAAGATTACTGCTTCTGGCACTAGGAGCTAAGGCGTGGTAAGCACAATACTAAGTCTCTAGCCACAGAAATGGTCTCGTATCCCGCCATTCCGTTCACAGGACCTATTCGCAATGTTTTCAGTGTTTACGTTGTTGCTGAACGAAAGATGCCAAACTCATATTTAATCAACAATTATTTCGGTGTTTTAGGGACGGTGACATACTATTGAATCGCATCCAGAAACTTGCTCGAGTAATCAATGCCTGAAGATGATAAACTCTTGCAGAATCCGGTCTTTTGAATAAAGGTCTCGTACCAATCGTACTTCTAACTCACCTGCCTGAGTCAGGGAATGCTCATATTATTTATTTAATTCTCTATGCAACTGAATGTTATGTTAAGGATCTGATGACCTCGTACATTACTTTAATAAACTTTCGAGATTGTTCACTTTAATTTGTTTTAAACATTGTCGATTGTCCATGACATACTTTTTTCTTGAAACGATTGCTGTAATGCACTATCGGCTCTAGATATAATCAGTTGCCTGCCTCACCATGTTGACTTTACCCACTTTTATCGATTGCTATTCTTGAACTGAAACTCTCTTTCACCATTTGTGCTCTTTTTGCAACATTTGTGGCTCCGTCTTTTGATTATAGTAAGTAATCCCAATGTTGAAGGATGGCTGGGAATGGCAGTCACGCTCCGTAGGCATGCTCTTCCCATCGTTCATGTACTAGTTACCGCACCGAATGTAATAATAGAGCTGGAAATGCGATGAAAAGTTGGCAGAATCGATCACCTACGCTTTATACAGCCTGATCAGCGAGTTTGAGGTGGAGGAGGGAGAACGCGGGAAGCGTAAAGGCGGGAGGGGGAATTCCCATACCTTAGATAGCCTCCTTAAATCATCATCGTTAATTAGCCGTGACCAATAAGCCATTACACAACTGACATCGCGCCAATTTTTTCTTGCTGTGTGAAAGTCGTCAGTTGTGCTGTAGGATACGAAAAATACACATCATGCCTTTCATAAGACGTGATGCCTTATGTTGATTATTTTATTTTGGCGTTATTTACCCCACTTTATTCCTATGGTGTGTGCGAGATACATGCTCCGGTGTTTTACATTTATTTCATCTTCATTTATTCAGTTTTACAATATCGATTCCTCGTTATTGATCTTTAGTCGTACTAATCGCAGAAGTTTCTGGGATAGAAGTTATTGGTTTTTCCATATGGCCGCGTAGTATCCCTTTTCTCTGCTCGCGATTCTTGCATAAGTATACGTCCCAGGTGCGCAGTATGTTGCCCGTAGAGATGTAGAGAATAGCCGTACGAACCATGGAGTCTGAAAAGGTAGTTGGCGTGATCTGACTATTCAAGATTGCCAAGTAATGTGGGACTAGCTGGATCATCATATCACACGAGTTAGACAGCTTGGAATGCATTCGCCTCGTTTCAGCTGATTTTAATGTAGCGGGTGCTGTATAAAAGATGTAAATATATTATGTCTCAGTGTGATGTGATGTGTCTCAGCGCAGAAATATCTCAGCAAGAAATTGGGCAGCAGCTTTCATATTGTTTTCCTTCGGTGCTCACCTGTGAGTATTACTTAAAATTGAAAAGTAGCGCTCCTTATTTGAGGCAACTTGGATGCGAGCTTTCTATCCGGGTAGATGGGAATTCCTCGGCAAGTAAAAAGCTATAGCTCAAAGAAGTTGTGACAACAGCCTTTGAGAGTGTACTGCTTCTTTTATAGATCAAAAAGAGCTCTGATCTTTATGATTTGTTTATCGTTAGCAGTCACTTACCTTTTTGAGAATCTGATCATATCGTACTGAGGTACGATGGATACCCTGTAGAACATTATCTGTAACATCGTCCCAACATTGCTCGGCAAAGCCTGCTCGTAACGCTTGCCTGCGGGTTTCAGCAACCTGTCATCCGTCATATCTTTTAGGTCTTTCTCGGTAAAGTATATACTTTACCTCAATTCCGTAACGTAAATCTATCCAGCAAAGATATCCGCCTTTCTTCAGTATTCGTGAACATTCACGGAAAAACTGCTCGCAATCGGCATATAAATGGGAAGACTCTACGTTTAGCACTGAAAGTAGGGCTAAAATCATTTCCAAAGTTTTTAAAGAAGACGCTTACCCAAATCGAACCGGTTGTCTTCGAATGGCAGATGATGAGCATCGCCGGAAATCACAGTCGTTTCCGGTAAGGCACATCGATCCACACCTTGTATTGCTTTGATCAAGGGATGGGCTCTAGAGGTTGAACATCCGAACGAAAAAATAGGAGTAATGCGATTTTATTGAATAATAGCTAACCTTTCTATCCATTTCAGTCCATATCCTTGACCACAACCAACTTCTAGGATCTCCATTTCATCGAGATTTGGGTAGTTATCGAGAAATAGAAGTGCTCGCTCATATAAGTAGTAATGGGGACGATCCATATCTGAAATGAGGCCTTCATGAAGTGATTAGAAAACTGGATGTATAATTTTACCCAGTTCCGTGGAGTATTCTTCAATGAGATTTTTCATTTTTACGTCGTTTTTCAGTGAAGTCCTCGTAGGCCAATAGCCAAGATTCATGAAGTGTATACCGAAAGCTGGAGAAAGCTGCCGCATAATGCGATAGAGTATAAAACGATCGAAAATGTAGAACCATGTTTGTAAAAGCCATTTGACGATGCAGTGGGGAAACCACATGTGGCTGGCTGTATATCTTGGGATAATCATCTGAGCGGCCCTTAATTGTGTCTCGATACAGTGATTGTACCACTTTGAGAAAATTACACCCAATATATCGGTCGATTGTGTTTTCCTGTCATTTGACACTGACGCGTCCGAATGTACTCTGTTTCATGTTTCAGATAAATTATGACCGGCCGTCAAGGTGGTAAAGCTAAGCCACTGAAGCAGCCAAAAGCTGCTAAGAAGGTGGAAGACGAGGTATTTTCCTTTTGCCTTCGAAGCTTCTTCGTATTTTGCCACTCTTTTGGAACAAAAATCGGGATACAGCACAGAACGGTGTACAAGAACTCAAGCATTTTTTCAGCAAGACATCGAGTTCAAAAAGAGGCAACAGGAAGAGAAGAAGAAGCTGGCCGAAATAGCTGCCAAAGCTGCTCAAAAAGGACCATTGGGTATTGAATTTTTTGAGTTTTTCTTTCATTTTATCATGATCCAGTTCAAACTTCATCTTTTAAGTGCAAGGAGGTATAAAGAAGTCTGGAAAGAAGTAATGCGACCTCAACAAATTCCACTTGATTCTTTCACTCCTCAATCGTGTTTCATTTCTTTATTTATGTGTGGAACATAAATATTCACGACCTCTTTGATGTCACAAAATCGGGGATAATTATTGATTGCTACTGAGAAAGTCGATGGTACAGGCTTTACAACACATGCTGTTCAGCAGTTGCCACATAGGGAAGGCCTTATCCAACACTAAAATTATTTTCTTAGGTATATACATATTAAACTTGTTGAAGATGGCCATTGGATCAACAAGCACTATAATTTGATGCAGCAGGGAAGTTATTACTCGTTGAATGTCAGCGAAAATCCTGAAATGTGGTTTTCTAAAACATTTTTCAAGTTTTTTTTTATTTAGAGGTTTCGCTTACGCATTTTTTCGGACTATTCGAAGCTGATCACACTATGTTTGCCCGGGGAACGTCCGTTCCACGTGTCCGTCGGAACTGTGCCATCCTGCCCACCGCGATCTCGGGGAGGCGGTCGTTTGGCGCGATCCCTATCATCGCGCTGCCCATTCGACGCGGTTTGCGAGCTGTACAACTCGTCCAGTGGTTGGACAACCCACTGCTGATCCGGCCTGATCGATGAGCCATTACTATTAGACGCCTCAATGTGGACCTGCTTGTATTCTGCCGATCAGTGTGGCGTCATCGATCGGGCTTCTAGCAGATGGATGGTTAGTGGTTTGCTCGATCTACTGGACGAGTTGTCCAGCTCGCCAACCGCGTCGAATGTTAGGCGCGATGGCAGGGATGGCGCCAAACGACATACACCCGCGATCACGAGATGACATTACAGTAGCGCTAAGTGTCAGTGGAGCGAATGATTTAGCAAAACGTAAATCCCACTGACAATGCAACGTCCGTCAAAAATTGCACGGAACGGAACGAACTCATCCTGTTTGCTTCGCGAAGTAGTTTGTTAGGGCAGAACTAGACTAGCCATCATTTTTTTCAGGTGAAACTTTAGGAGTATGAAGAGAACAGGTACCCTAACTCTGCGCAGATCGTCGAGTAATGCAGTATTGATAAATTGCCCAAGAAAACTGTCAACCGCAAATTCAGAGAAGTGATATTTGATAATATTGATGAACCGGTTGAAACTGCTTCACAGCCATCATCAGGCTATTGTCGGAAGGAAGGAAAGTCAGTGCGAGTGCATAGTTTCATTTCAGCGTTTTACCTCGTAATTATATCATCTGCTATCATAACACATACTTTTGAAGATGGAAAGCTAAGGGTTTTTCGGATCCGCCACTAAAATTATAAAGTACGCTCCAAAGGATGTAATGGAAGTTGGTCGGCGGGTGTACTCTCAGTACGAGAAGAGAGGAACTCAGCTTGCTTCTAAATAAATCCCTCACGGGTTGTGTAAAGGCCTCAGCTTTAGTGTGTCACTTCAACGCGTGATACCGTTTTATGCTCGGAGACGAGCAAGCGCCGCATACCAACTGGGAGTTCTTTGAAGGCAGAATAGAGGTAGGAGATCATGATAAAAACAGTTTTCCCACAGGAGAAACCTTTCGTCCCGGAAAACCAGTCAGGCAGCCCTTTCTCTGAGCCGATGTGCAACCCAACGGTAAATTGGTCCCGTAACTCAGCGTGGGTATCTCAAGTTGTTTCGCTGATGATTATTCTTGAACAAGAGAGAACAGAGAAAAGTATGAAAGTAAAGGGAATGCAGTACTGGGTGACATTATGGACAAAGGAACCAGACATTTTTGAACCGAGCGCACGCAGTTGAAACTACTCGAAAAATGCATAATTCCAGAACCCCCAAAGCATGGCGGAATTAACCCTACCCGCTTCTCCGAGGACTTCAAAGCCTCAATGTGGATGACACACCCCCGGTTTCATACGTCGCAAGCAGAGAT
>UZAF01018968.1:8086-28049 GCA_900617895.1 Haemonchus placei
AGAAACCAAGAAGCACGCAATAGAAAAAGAAATACAGATCAGTGTTCAGTCATTCACTAGTGTAGGGTAGCTAACCATAAGTGGTCTTGGAACAAACATGCGCGAGGAAACATGCAGGAAAAGAGACATATATTACTAGACTATGGTTTAACAACCCATTGATCGTAGAAAGTTACTTTTTACAATCAGCAATCAACTTAGAATAACGTGCTCGAATGCCCTACGCAACCGCCAATAAGCAGAGTCACGAAAGAGGATCTCCTGTCGTCAAGATCTTCCCGCAGTGCTTACAATTAGACACCCTAGAATAACGCGCT
This sequence comes from Haemonchus placei, assembly GCA_900617895.1. Taxonomy (NCBI): domain Eukaryota; kingdom Metazoa; phylum Nematoda; class Chromadorea; order Rhabditida; family Trichostrongylidae; genus Haemonchus; species Haemonchus placei. The sequence goes on from UZAF01018968.1 coordinate 8,404, forward strand.
ATAGAGCGAACCCGCGACGCAACCGCTCACATGTAGGGCTTGTCGGGTTATGTTGTTTAGGTTCTTCTGGCCCGTTTGGTTATGTTGTTAAAGTTCTTCTGACCCAACTTAAACATTATAAAAAATCCTACGTTTTCACCACTGTTCCAACTACACTGTACCTTCTTATGTCCGCACTATTTACGCAATATTACACCATCTTCATACGTAGGTATTAGGATATTCTTGAGCGCATTGATTGACCTTTTGGTGATATAAAATTGCGGTTGAGTGCTACTAATCTATGCTGTTGCCGAGGATTTGCGTAATTCGATTTGTCTTTTTATTGTTAGGTCAGAATGGGTCAATTACTTGTTGGGTGTAGATATTTGTCGTGAAGGCTTGATGAGAACGGTCTCTTGCCGAAAAACTGCGGAATCTTTTGATTTGGTGGAAATGTAGTCTAGGGGGGGGGGGGGGGGGGGTGAGGGAGGCACCTTTTTGTGCTCTGCGTCTCCGACGCCAGGCAGCAGACTGCATAGAGACCACGCTAGAGCACAGAGATGGTATCCAGCTTCTAATGCCTATAATGGTGCGTTTCATAGCTTCCTTTAAAGTTATAAATACTTTTTTTACCTAGACCTGAGAAGGGAAGGAGCTCCGGCTAGGTGAGCCAATTGGATGTTTCTTACCCCATCCCAGCTTCATGTTCAATTCTTACCCCATCCCAGCTTTTTGCTCGAGATAATCATCTGACCCACCCTAGAGCTCTCCCTTACCAAAAGTTAGGTAAAAACAACACTTTTCTTACTGAAACCCATCTCCAAGCACAGGAAAGGTTGGCTTCCCCTCCTCTACCCTCTAGCCATCATTCGAAAGAGTGCTGGCCCTCTCCCCCAGCCACATTTTCATCTTTGACTTTTCAGGTAGTCGTATTTTGAAGGCATAGTTATGCGAGGGAAACGCGGTGGTGAACAAGGTTCGTTCCGTGGTTGGTCACGGCAAGCTCGGGATCCTGCTTTTTTTGGTAACAGCAGTGCAATGGCTCGTCGGAACGACGACACGGTAAGTTGGAAGCTGTGAGCATTGCCATTTCATTAATAACTTTTAAAATCCAGAACTAAATGAATCTGCGCAGGTGAATGTTCAGTGGGGTCATCACTCCTCTTCAACATAAGTGCTTGGAGCGTGCATTGGTAGTCGGCAATGCTTCTAGTCATGGGAATTTGTTGAGGAGAGGAGCAACGGGGTGGATGAGATGATTAAAGCTGGGATGAGGAAAGATTTGAGCATTCAGTTGACCACTGATCCAACTCCTTTCACGAGTTGAAGCAGTAGCATGCTAGCATACCATTCCAAAGATGGTGAAACTTCTCCCCGATTTCCCATGTTCCTTTGCGGCATGAGGGAAATCTTTTTTATTTTTGCGCCTTCAAACTGCAATGATCGTTCAGCCCGCCTCCCGGCCAGTCGATAAGACTTCATATTTTTCGTTGACTGCCTTTTTTGATTGGTTTTGATTGTTTCTATTTTGATTTTGTGTTTATTACACTTGATTGTTCGGGATGACTCCTCCTCTAGTATCGACGATGAAGACCGCATTGGGATTGATCGGCAAATATCGATAATGAAAGGACTCCCTAACTCACAGATTGCGCGCTCCAATCCCCCATCGCACTCCTGCCATGGGTTGCTTTCAGAGTTCACCGATGTGCCCTCCGACAAGACGGATTTAATCGTCCCGTAAATGTGTGACGCAGGGGTGCGCTTCGTTGCGCGTGTCCGTCGAAACTAGGTCACGCCGCAGCCGTCGCACGCGGCGAGTCGGCCCGCGATATTTGACAGACGTCGCAATTGTCAGTGGGGCATTCGCTTTGCGTTTGGTCCACGGCAGTCAGTTCAACAAGAAGATAACACAGACAAATGCTAATCATTTGCTCCAATGACACTTGGTGGTACTGTAATGTCATCTCGAGACCACAGTGTGATGCGCCGCGCGCGAAGTGGGCGGGGTGACCTACTTTCGACGGACACGCGCAACGGACGTTCTCCCTTTGAATCATAGCGAATTTCGCCGCGCAATTTGCCGCGCGCACCCGGAATCGCACGAATCGAACGTCCCCCGTGACACAAGGCCTACGGACCACTTGAACTCCGTTCCTTCAAAGTTGCCGGATGCGTCATTTTTCTGCCCTCGTCTGGCCTTTGATGTAGTCTTTGAGTGTTGTGCTCGCCTGTCCAATGGGACCCCTACCACCTCCATCCGGGGTGTTTTTCTCTGCGCTCTAGCTTCTTGCCGTCAGGGACGCAGAGAAAGTTCAAGTAGTCACGTAACCAACCCAAACACACGCTGAAGCGCCTCCAAAACACCCGTCACATATGGTTACCCGGAAGAAGCCCACGGAAGTGGGTGGTGGGTTACTAAGGGGTACGGTGTCACACATTCATGGGACGTTAAAATCCCTCTTATTGCCTTCCGTGCGTCCGACCTGCCGATCGACGGTGTTGCTGGCTATGTGTTTAAACTGGATGCCGACGAAAAACGTGCCAGTCTTGTCTCTTGTCGCTTGTCAAGATTCGGTCGCTTTCAGACTTCGACGTCCGTCCGTCCGTCCATCCGTGCTGCGACGGCGGCGCCAGATATGCGTTGACAGCGCTGGGTCACGTGCCCGCGTTGCCAACACCGACTGCTTTCATAGTCCGTCGCCGGAGACGGCGCTCAATTTGTAAACAAGTGGTAGCGCAGTCTCCGGCCGGCGCGCGCGCTCGGGGTCATCCGGTGGACTACGAAAGCAGCCCTGTCTAGCGCCGCGCGGTTGCAGTACGCACGCGACGGACGTCGAAGTATGAAAGCAACGGGAGGCGGTCGTTTGGCGCGATCTCTCCCATCGCGCCGCCCATTCGACGCGGTTTGCGAGCTGTGCAACTCGTCCATTGATTGGACCACACACTGCCCACTCAGGGCGATCGATGGGCCGCTACTATTAGGCGCTTCGTTGTGGATCTGCTTGTATTCTACCTATCAGTATGGCGTCATCGATCGGGCTTCTATCAGTTGAATGGTTGGTGGGTTGCTCGATCAACTGAACGAGTTGTCCAGCTCGCAAGCCGCGTCGAATGGGCGGCGCAATGGCAGGGATCGCGCATAACGACATACACCCGAAAGCAACCGGCAAAAGGCTAGCGCCGCCGTTGGTCGCACGGAAGGCACACCGAAGAACTTTGAAAGCAACCATACGTGGCGGGNGTGGGGGGGGGGGGGGGGGGGGGGGGGGGGGGTGCGCCCCCTTCAGCAGTTATTGAAAGTGGCCGACATTTCTATTGTATCTCCACAACAGAGAAAATGAGATTGTGTCAATCTGAGAATACCTACTGACGGCATCCACAATACCGACACCGGTCGGCCGTTCGTCGGTATTCCGTAGGCCGATGACTCTTCCTGCATTTATACCTTTCAAAAATGTCGAAGTGAAGAACAAAACGGGCCTCAAGGGGTTCCTTGTTGCCAATAGTTACATGAATAATTATCGATCGTAGCTCGACATCGAAAATCGTCAATGTTAACATATTGTTTAGAATTAAATTGCAATGGGTCAAAAAGCTTGTACAGCCTAACAGCAACTGTTGAGCAATTAAAATAGAAGATGCAATCAGTTAGTTTAAGGTGCGAGGTTAAATAGGTATTTCGTCCCTCGTCTTAAATATGTTGAATCTTACCTGAGTAACCGGCTTGCGCTACATCGATTGATTACAGATGCCGACGCCGGCGTCGGTATCGGTGTATGAAAGCAACCAATTCGCACTTCTCACGAGGCGAAAGTACAAATTTCCACTTGTTTTTGCAATGAAAAGTTTAAGCAAGTGAGCTTCGAGTTGCGAAAATAGGTGTTATGAAGAAAATCTTTTTTCAACTTGTCAAGCCATTGTGTCTCCTTTACCTTCAATGGGTTGCTTGGTTTTCTCTGGCAAAAATTGATAGGTCCTTTCACGAGAGTGTGTCTATGCTCAACCATCTTTTAACAACATGTGTGTTGAGGATGACGTCGATTTGCTTTCATCGCGTGTAAGCGGCGTCCAGCTACTACTTCCACGACGAGACGAGGATGACATAACGTCAAATCGAGAGCAAAGAACTAGCAGTGCAATTCCGAAAGAACGCAAAGGGGGTAAGCTTCTTTCGGTACTGTTCGCGAATCTGTCTATATATAAAGCGGTAACTTTGTATTTCTGGTTATATGCCGGTTGGTTAGGTTTGTTGCTTCCATCCGCAGAAAGTCATGTAGGCACGATGAGGATTGCGAACTGTCGCGTGGCGCATGCCAACAAGGTTGAGGAACATGTTTGAAAGAGGAAGTCTGTTGATACTGTTCGTATTGATCTCACTGACCAATACGGCTCACTTGGTGATGCGCCGCCCGCGTTAGCGTGCGTACCGCTCTGGTGGTCCCTTAATATTCTCTCTCTGTGTTATAGCACAATAGTTTGGCACCCCTCATAGTCCGAAATGAACGGTTGAATATGAATGGGCTGTATTATCTTTGTAATGCCAAAGAGCGCATCCGCTCGAAGGTGTTCCTTTTTGTGTGTCCTGATTTGTTCCTTCGTTCGACAGCTTACTACCACATTCCTGGGCTGCGCACGATACCGTGAAACGAAAGAAAAGAAAGAAGAAACGTTCTCCCACCCCAACTAATGACGTTATTAGTCGTCTATTGGGAGCGCACATTCCTATCAAATTGTACATGGCGACCATCTATATTCCTTTATGCCCCCATAATTAACCGAAAATATAATATTAACTGAAAATCAAGAAAGGGTCGTAGTCGTAGAACCATTCACAATTTTCCTCTTAACCCCCTCACCACTGTTGGAATATCTGTACTCTAATAAGATGAAAGGGGATTTATTTGCTCTTCTATCATTTACACGCACCCGTCCAAGCAGGTATTTGATAACATACCGTTCTAGGATCTTGGTGTCATTGTCTCGTTTGATGGAATTCTACGCAAAAATGATGAGAATGTAATCGTAGAGGTTCTAAACACATCTTTGTTTTTAAGATATAAGTGCTTTGCACTGATGAGACAAGTGGGCGTAAACCTTTTGACCCAGCTGAGGTGCAAGAAGTTTGTTAGAGATAGCCGAATCGCCCGGATATCGCAGGGTTCTCCTCCTTCTTATTTTGAGTTTGAACTACCGCACTGAGTCCCTTCCAGCATATCTGTGTGTTGGCTGATATCCACGCACCATAAATCCCACCACACGCTGAATGCTACACGTGTGAAAGGAGCTATGTTGAGAATTAACGCTACACAATCTAGAAGCCTTCTAGATGAGATTGTCGATCTCGGATTCCCGTCTTCCGCTTTACCGCTCCCTTCCCTTTTTGAAGAGTCCAGTCCAGTCACCTGCATCTCTACTAAATTTAAATGCCCAGGTCAAAATTGACAAATTTTGCGCATGCTCCGCCTAAGTGTGCGGATTCTCCGCATGCCACCTAATGTTAGTGTTCTCAAAGTGGCACCTGCATCACTAGCAAGTTTGATCGTCCCAGGTCCAAATTAAAATTTTTGCGCACGCCCCGCCTCCAGCTTGCAGAATCTGCACCTGTCAAATCCCTATCTTGCCGCCTGTATCTCCCCCGGATTCGAACAACCCAGGCTCACGGGAACAGGAGTTATATATTTTCGGTGAATTACACTTTTCGCGCACGCGCCGACTCTTGTGGGCAGGGCCTAGCTTGATTCACGTGTTCTCAAGTAGCTTGGCTCATTCTCCACCTGTTCCAACCTGGCTAAGCTGTTCTACTCGATTTCCAGAAGGCGCCACATAAAAATGGTTACAGAAAAACCGACAAACAGACGGACATTCGTGGTTTACATATATTTAGTAAGGATCATGCTGCCGATTATAGGTCACGTAAGCGCTCACTGAGGCTTGGAGTGTCTTGGCAAGGCAGAAAGCTCTAAGCAGTCAAGATCGATAGCTGAACAAGCAAACTGGGTTCTCTAAGTACTTCTAATATCAATAGAGTAACCCTACAGAACGTGGTAGTGACTTTCATTCGTGTGGCTCATGCGTCGCGGCAGCCTTGATCGCAAAAGAAGTCGCTGCCAATGAACGTTTGCAAGTTGCACATTTAAAAATGAATTAATCCTTTACCAGCGAGTTATTCCATACGAGCCGGGTCGGCCGGTCAACACCGGACTTCCCTCCTTTTTATGATAAAGTTGTTATTTTCGGCTAGCCCAACAATCCTTCTTCAGAATGAATGATACTTTTAAGAACACGAAATTTGTCAGACTAACAGAGCAGTGCAAAAGGTATTCAGTAGTGCCGATGCTCACGGCTATGATTAGGAGTTTCGATGTGTTGCTCTTAATTGTAAAAGTCACCTATCGGAGATTCAAATGTTAGGCAGAGAACTAGCCATGAATGGTACCCATAAATGTTTTCGAGTGACAATAACGCCCATTATCAGAGTCGTTATCATTAGAGCTTTTTCTACACGGATTTATCAGTAATTGGGAATCCCAGATAATTGACGGTTGGATAAGTTTTGTCACAAGTGATACCGTAGCAAAAGGATACCGTGAACGGTGATATTTCTTCAAGTTACAAACTTTGTGGGTAGCGGTCGTAGTCTAACAGTAAGAAATGAACCAAATTTTCATTTCCTTATGAAGAAATGCCTTTGATCAGTCCCTATTACTGCATTCACCCGTATTATTAAATACCAGTGGGTTGGGTTATCCGGCTTACGCCAGTCCTCGTTCCTTACTTTTACCAAGTAGTTAGGAAGTGTAGTTAGCAGGGCGGGGCATTGATTTTATCCAACACTGAGGTTTAGAGTGCAGAGGAGGGGTAGCCGACCTTACCTGTGCTTAGACCGGTTCTGGGCGAAAGGATATGGTTTTAGCTAAGCCTCAGTACGGGAGGAGCGGCAGATTGGGGATGGGATGATTACCACGGGCAAAAAGCTAGCTAGGATGGGGTACGAGTTGAATATTCAATTGACTCACCCACCTCGGTACCCCTTCCTTAAGACATGCATAGCACGAAGCCGGTACAGATCGAAATCACAGTTTCGATGTACACACTTCACATCACTCTCGTCTCGTCACTCTGCAGTACTCACTCTATTCCATCAACCTACCTACCATGTTGGAAAATGGTTATGAATTTGCGGTCGAAAATCTATTTCGTACACTCCCCGCCCCCGTACGCGGAGTCTGGTCCTGCTACCTGTCATGAGCGTTCCCATCCTACCACTCAAAAATCTACGGTCAAATGCTTCTGCAGTCAATTTTTTAATCGTAGCTCCTCTTCTACTGGATCTAATCGTGCGAAATTTCGACATTTGTAGCGTGCATGTATTGTGAATATTTATCCCTTTTTAACTGCAATCTGATCATGTTCCAGATATCCCAAAGAGCTTGAACAAAAAATCAACTGGGAATATGGACATTGGTCCTCCTGGAATTTCTTTCCTTTTTTCCATGTCCAAAGCTTTCGAGCGCTAATGCCGAAGACAGTGAAGGAGAAAAATGCACATAAGGTGCGAATAACTGTAGACGTTGTCAACTTTGCTTTCAGGGAAGTCTACTACCTCAACAATCACGTTCCCTTAGTTACGTGGATACCCCTGCTTTGCAGTCAAATAGTGTTGGATAGTGTGGAATATGTTTCAGTTCGACAGGTCAAAATTTCGCGCGATTTGTCCCACTGAGAAAAGCGCTGTGTCTGAAAAAGCGTTTGGCCGAAGACTTTTGAGTGCTGCTGTAAATGAGAAGATGGTTCTTGTCACAAGGGGAAGCCAATAATTTGAAGAAATAATTCCATGCCCTAGGTGTTGATTAATATCTCTCGTTTCATTTGTGGGGAACCACTGAGAGAAATGAACCGAGTCTCTTCGGAGATCTCATACTACTCTATATTTGACGTTACAAAGTTAAGGGATGGAATCCAGAGCACAAGTAAAATCGTGAGTGTAGATTTTCTGTTGTTTCTAGGTTTTCTTCCTTAGTAGCTGTAGTTCATTTTGAATCTTTTCATTTACTAATGCGGTTAGGGGCAGAGGATGTGTATCGGTCCTTGGGGTCTATTTATTGGTACCACATCTCTGTCTGGGAAGATGAAAGCGCTAACTCTTACATTGCCCGTTCATCGTAGGCCTTTAAATAGGCCGCTACGATTCTAAATGTCAATCTAATGCGAAGGCGCATCCCAAAACGGGGTTGGTTGACGCCTATAACTTTATCCTTCATCCTTGATGTTGACCAAACTCGTCTGAAGGATTTCGTTTTTCATCGTGCTCTTCATAATTATGTAGATCTAACGTAGATGTTTTCTTGTTACAGGTTTATTGTTAGCGGCTAGAAGTTCTCACGCCGTCTGTCCAGATAATGCAAAAAAGGAACTGGGTCCAGTTATCCTAAATAAGGATGCAGTCATGGTAGACGGGGTGAAATTAATTAGTGACAGTATGGACGTCTGTGAACAAATGTTGGTCAGTTTCCAGTTGTATTTTCTCAGCTATACTGCTTTGGGAAGTTGAAGTATGCAGTCATCATCATTTGATGCAAGTGAATGTGGTGTATGTCACTGCTCTCTTTCACGGTAAATGCGTCAGGATTGGGGAAGAACCTAAAATGTTACCAGTCTTTCTCCTAACTCTTCGAAAGGTCAAGAATGTGCTATGAAAGTAGTATTGGTTGTAACATAGAACCCTTCCTATTTTCTATTCGAGTCCTTGTATCCTGTCAATTCTTTGAAATAATTTGTTCTAAAACCTTTGTATTACGACCATTTCACTTTTTTAAATTTGAAATTTGACTCTTGTGAAGTAATCTCGTGGTTGACCACATGCGCTATTTTGGTCGAAAAACTGTCACAACATGAGTTGCAGGCGTGATTGATGAATTTTCTTTCTTTATTAAATTCCTTCATATCATTTAGCGCTTGAAGTTTGTGTTGTTCTGAGAAAGGATGGCATACGTGGTCCGATTTAGGACAGAAAATCGATCACATCTTGTAGCCAGTTGTGCAAATACAATAAGCGCTTCGTGCTGCATCTACCAGTTCAAAATTTGGGTTTCCCTGTGTTCGGCAATTGCTGTCATACTTTTCTTTATTCAGTCACATGTGTTTTCGTCGAGAATTTGCAGTGCGATGCAAGATAACCTTACCAGTAAGAGAACTCCCTGTGGTTAAGTGGCATGTATATGTTAGAACACGGAGGGTAGGAATGGTTTTTTGCCAACTGCTATTCTTTTTTACCCATCCTTTTTACTTATCGCTCCATCTCTTCCGTCCCTACCTCATTCTTAGCTCACGCACGCACACCACCCCTTTACACCTGTTTTCACCATGTGGTGGTAGAGGCTATTGCGTCTTTTTTTTATTAGCGTCTTCTGTTCCTATGCCAGGTTTACTGTAGGGTTGATTGATCATTATCATGATCATACTGTAGGATAAGTGCGCTGACCTGTGAATAGACACGGCTTCTGTCGGTCGTCCTGTCTGCTGCGATTTCGGAGCAATGCTAAACGTGTGAGCCCATCTCGATGCACGATTGCTTATCACAATCTTTCATGTGCTTTTGAACTCAGCAGTATTTCTGTGTTAGAGCCATATGCTCAATGCTTGATCACCAGATTTCGTACCTGTTCTAGGAGTTTCTTAGCCATGAGAATAACAACTATAATATATTTTCTGCCATCGGTCCCCAAGGTGCTGGCAAATCAACTATCCTGAGCATGATTGGGGGAAATAATTCACAAGACATGTACAGGTAATTAGTATTGTGAGTAATCCCTAATCAGATAGTGTTAATATTCTTTTTTGCCAGACAGTACATTTTCCGCCCGGCCTCCCGCGAAGCATTGGAGAGCTCTCGTCATCAAACTACAAAAATTCATGCTTATGTCACGAAGTCTAAGCAGATCTTTCTTGACTGCCAGGTATTTTTTTTTTGCGGAATGCTGACACTATCTGTCCTAGTATCTACTTTGAATTATTTCTAGGCCTCCAATTGTGCTTCTGTGCTGGAAGAAACCCTGAGATATAGTCGGTCACCTCTGACAGATGGACGTTATGCCATAAATAATTACATCGAGGTATCATTACTATATATAACGCGCTTGCGTCTGTCTTTCTGTCACGGAATTACCTGAAAAAGCACCTGGAGAGGTCGGATCAAGTTTGGACTGGAATGAGCATTGGATAAGTATTACAACAGAACGCATGTGAGTTTACGAAGCCTCGTCAATAGGAGGCGGTACATGAGTCAGAGATGGGTAGTGCTGTGAGCATTACCTCCCAAATTGGTTTCATAACAGTCCACACGGTGTAGAAATGAGCAAAGTGATCGATGGTCGTTGGAGCACTCACACAATGAATTTTCCGCAGACTTCATAACTTGATTCATTGACGCGTGGAATCGAGAGAAGAAATAAACGGAGTGAGCAATGTCTCACGCGTGTTGAGCATGCACAAACGTAACGAAGCTCCTCCCACGAGCGATGGGGCGTGCATTGAAATGAGGGCTACTTTTCGAAAATAACTGTAGCTTTGTTCAAAAGCGTTCTAGAACGAGGGTAAAAAATGATTGGATAGAAAAGGAGGACTGTGATCGAGTCCTCGAAGTGGGCAGGGCTTGTACTGAATGGGCGGAGCGTGGAACCTCATCATTAATTACTACGTATGATATCATCATGCTCACTTGCTGTAATAATGAATTACTTCCTGTCTGTCTCTTTGTCCCGAAATTCGGTACTATGTATCTGAAGAAGTCGGGTCAGCTTTGGGATGGCTGGGACTTCGCGCAAGATCAACAGAACCTATATGAGCTTAGGGATCCCCGCTCTCATGGGACGGAAAATGCATAGGAATGGGCAGCGAAATGAGAAAACGACATAATTTCTCTCCAAAAAGCCCAGACTCCGGGAAAATGGGCAAAGGTTAGGTATTGGTCAACAGGGTGGACGAAGGAGACTTATCCGCGTGAGCGGAGCTTCTCGACTTTTTTTTACATAAATTCAGTACCCACCACAATGTCTAGTCAGATTCCTAAGGGAAGGAGCTAGAGAAAAATTCATCTGTTTGACGCGTTCTTAATTTGAAGCATGGATTAGTGTGCGGTGCCCAACTGATTTAGAATAATACAGGGTGCGCCTTAAATATGGTAACAACTTTTCGGACGTCCTAAATTTTCTTGTTTGGAGGATTTCTCCAAAACTGCACCCTCCCTCATGTTTACGACATACCTTAAACTACATATATACTTTGGTGCTCTCGATTCGTCAGATATCGAGAAACGGTGGAGTCTCGCAGACATCCACCGACCGTTCCGTCTTTGCGCGCATTTGGTGAGTCCCTTTCCGGAATTGCTCCTCGTATCAACATTTCCCCATTGACAGTCTCTTGAATCGCGATGCGTAGGCAGGTCGGGGCAAACCTCCAGATGGTCGTCTTGTCTCACATACGACAAATTTTCCGAATACAATTGATCGGGAAGGAGTACGCGGCGGAACCTGCAGAAACACGTGAAAAATGACTGCTGATTTGTTTGTATGTTCTACTCCGATGAGAACAGTCTACCCCTGGTAAATACAATTGTACAAAGATAAGATTCAAGAGCCGTATAAGCTTTTTGACGAGAAGAAGTTGGACAGAAAAAACAAATGCCGTGCGCCACTTGCGCGCGGCACGCACTTCGACAAACCCTTTCTTTACTAAAGGGTATTCAGCGTGGAAGGAATATTGAGATCCCAAAGTATACATATATTTCACACTTGGAGCGCTGAAACTGCTGAGGAGAGTCAGATCGCCTCTCATACCCGTTTTCCCTCTTTGATGATAATTTTTGCTAAAACACTACCATCAGAGCGATATCGCAAAATTTGGTCGAAAAAGTACAAAATTTAATCCAAAACTTTTCAGGAAAGGTCCTTCTGAAAGGATTCAGCTGGGGGTCAAAGATTTTCTTGGGGATACGACTGAAAAACTGCGGCGCACCTGTACACGAATGGGAAAAGACCGGTGCTGAGGGAATGTTAGCGGCTTTATCCCAGCTCCCAATCCTCCTACGAACTTCTCGGTCTACAACGTGATGAGTTGCTGGATATAGTTCATACTGGAGAGCGAAGCTGCGCTTCATAAAACACCACTGTTGCTGCTCATAAAAAATTATTGAAAAAATTCCAAGCTGGAGTTTCTCACGGCGTGCCGCCGTCGATGAGTAGCCGAGGCATCTTTGAGCTATAATTAGTACGGGAGGCGGCTATATGAGATGACCGTGTGTTCATTTTGTAGATGTGATGCATATTGAATACCTCCTATGAATTCACTTTGTATCATTATGAACTGTGGTTTTTGCAGCCTAATTCTTTTGTTACCATATTTATGGCGCACCCTGTACTTGGGCCCATACTCCCCCCCCCCCCCCCCCCCCCCCCCCCTCCCCTCCCTCCCATCCTTGGTAGGTTCTTATGAGAGATAGAAAGTTGTAAGTTGTTCACCTTTGAGTCTCTTTAGAGAGCTTTGTTTATAGATTGATGTATTAGCTTACGCAATAGTCTGAAGTGAGACATAAACTTACAAGTGCTGTATTGTGACTAAAAAACATCTGTTGCCATCGGATCATCATCACACTAGCCCTGCCTCGAAGTTACAACCAGTGACATTCAAATATGTCGCCGAGCGCTTCTCATGTGAACAATATCGAGGGACCAACTTCTGACACTCGTCTTCTACGATGATGTCGCGGCTCTGGTGCTGGTTCCCTTGACTACAACACCTACAGCAACGCTCAAATTCTTCGGCCAAATGCTTCTTCAGTTTCACTTTTCAGTCGTCGCCTTTGCTACTGTATGTAATCATGCGAAATTTCAATATGTATAGCATCGATGTATTGTGAGTACTTACCTTTATTAGCCTGCAATCTGATCATGCTCTAGATATATTTGGAGCTCGAACTAAAAATCAATTGGAAGTACCGATGATGGTCCTTCTAGAGCCTCTTTCCTTTCTGCCATGTCTAAAGTGCACGAGCACTAATGCCGAGCTCAGTAGAGGAGAAAAACGCACATAAAGTGCGAATAACTGCAGGGGTCGCTAACTTTTAACGAAGTCTACTACCGCAACAAACCCTTGCTCCTATGTACTGCTTATGTGGATGTACTGCTTGCAATCAAATAGTGTTTGGTAGTGTGAGATATGCTCTAGTTAAACATATGAAAATTTCGCGCGATTTGGTCCACTAAGAAAAAAGTTAAGAACGAAAAAGCGTCAAAGCGTTTGGCCGAAGACTTTTGAGCGCTATGTATATTGATTCGCAGAAGACCTTCTACAGTTAGTCGTTTTAATATTCGCTTTCATTATACGACACTTGAACGAGGATCCTCGAGTTGGCGTTCAGTCGCTAGAGTTGATGAGCGACTTCTCAACGGAGTGAAATGAAGAAGGGACCATGCCTTGCGAGCGGGCAGTCGACGGGGTTTAGCAGAGCAACGTCGTTCAACACCTTCAGAAACATAGTTACAGGAATGCTCTTGCTCGATGATTTTGCACCAACTGACCGACGGCTACCGCGTGCCTCAATTAGTCAGTCGTTTCTCCTCACCCCAAACGGAAGGAGTTTCTGCACGCGGGATACGATACAGGAAGTAGTCGCTGTCTGTCTCCTCAGTGAAGGAGATCGCTCGTGCAACCTAAACAAAAACAGCATAAGAGGGGGTAATTCGTGTCACATGGAATTGTCTGGAATGCCGTTTGCACTTTCTATTCTACTGGCTTCTTCCCTTTTGACATCACTTCTGAACTACAGCTAGCAGTCCATGGTCAAAAAGAAGCTCGCCAGTTTTTGTGACCTCAAACTGCTGGCTTACTCCTCCGACTCACAGTGCTTCTTTTTCAGATAGGAGAATAGCCTACCTGTCCCCTCGCTGAGTGAAAGTCATAGCTACTAACGCTGGTTATATGGTTAAGTGTGTAAGGTTCAAGTGAATTCGGAAGAAATTTAAAATGAGCATTAAATAAGAGTTTGGCATCAATATAATACTTGCTACAATAATACTAATGAACACTTGCTATAATAATACCTAATTAAGTTTGTGTAACTGGATGCCTGTATAAGATCAATGCAAAAGTCTTGTTTAATGCTGGAACAGAAGAAGGCGATTCTCAAACAGCTGTGTGAGTGCTGAATGACAAATGGCGTTCTCATTTGCTCCTAAAATTTCGCTAATGCTTGCAGTCGATTAGCGCCAGTGAGTAAAAACATTGTCGCGAACCAAACGCTTTTCTATGTATGTCAATCCCTTTTTTGTTAGCATCTAATGTCTGCCACTGAGTAGTCAAAACTTTCCAGATCGTGAAACTGATGGCTTTTCTAATTCAAATCTCTCACACAGTTCTTATCTGTTCGGATTGGCTCATCGATATTGAAATGGTTAAGGTATGTTTCTGCTTTGTGTTTTATTTTGAGTCCATTTGGGCTACGCACGCTAATGCGTGTCCCACATGCCCACTACCGCTTACGTACGACTTGTTAGAGGACCAATATGAACAGTATCTGTTGACTTCCCATTTCATAACTGTTTCCTCGCCACGCACACGTAACATTCACACTTCACTTCACATCGGCCTACGTAACATTCGGGAGGGCGCACAAACGGGCATACAAACAGACGCACTAAATTACCGCTTAATATATCGAGACAGTCTTACCGCCCGGCTCACGCTGGGCTTCCCTCCTTCTTATGATAAGTTGTGATAAACGGCAAACAGCAACTCCTTTGGAACGAATGATACTTTTTGGAACACGAAGTTCGATATAGGAACAATAGGGCATGCAAACGACATCCAAAATGTGCCGATGCCTTGCCTTTGAATAGGATCTGTCTGTCTCGATCTGTCGCTGTTGATGTTAAAGGTAATGACCCTTCGAAGATTTAACTGATAGGCATTCAAAGCCTTGAATGGTACTCCCAATTGTTGCCAAGTCATAATAATACCATTATCAAATGTCTTTATGAATGTAGCTCCTTTTATCTACGGATACATCATTAAATGAGAATCTAAGATTATTAGCGGTCGGATAAGTTTTGCCATGAATGATATCAAAGCAGAGAGAAACCATGATTCTTCATCGAATCGCAAACTTCGCTGGGTAGCGGTCGTAAGCAAGAAGTGAACCAAATTTCGTAGTCGGTGCCTATTAGTGCACTTACCCTTCTTGTCGAATGAAACATCAAAGAGTTACAACTAAATCGTAAATAGCAAAGGCGCTAGGATTCAATTGGTGATTGAAGCTTGTTCTCTAATGCCTCCTTTATCGTCAATGTTCCCGTCCTGCCCCTCTACTATTGATTTTGCTCTCCAAGTTAGTCCAAAGATCAGGAGTTATGGATTTTCCGCTCAAGCATTCATTTCGCACAAACCCCGCCCCCTGTGGGCAAAGCCTAGCCCTGCCACCCACCATAAGTGTTCCCATCCTACCGCCTGTGCTACCAAATTTAAACGTCCTAGGTCTACGGGAACAGGGGTTATGAATTTCCGTGCAAATAGACAGACAGACGCGACCACATCTCTGCCAAATTTGAACGACCCAGGTCCAATCTGACTGTTTTTAAGGAAGCCCCGCCCACAGTGGGCGGAGAGTGCACCTATCTTCTACCGTTAGTTTTCCCACCTTGCCACCTACAGTAGCGTTCAAAAGTCTTCGGTAAAATGGACCTTCAGCCGTACTTTCCAGTAGTAACTCCTTTCCTACTTGATGTAATTAGACGAAATTTCTATATTTGGGGCGTGAGTGTGTTATGAATATTTACCACTATTGACTTGCAATCTGATCATGTTCCAGATACTCCTAAGAGCATGAACTCGAAATCGACTGAAAATACAACTGATGGCCCTTCTAGAATCTCGTTCCTTCTTGTCATGTCTACAGTGTACGAGCGGTAATGCCGAACACAGTAGAAGAGAAAAATGCACATAAAGTGCGAATAAGTGCAGACGTCAACAACTTTGCTTTTAGCAAAATCTGCTACCACAATAAGCACCTTGCTCTATCTGTGGATGTTGCAGCTTCGCAGTCAAATAGTATTGGGTAGGGCGAAATATGCTCTAGTTAAACATATCCAAATTTCGCGCGATCTGGTCTACCAAGAAAAAAGTTATGAACGAAAAAGCGTCGAAGCATTCCACCGAAGACTTTTGAGCGCTACTGTACATCTCTGTCATATTTGAATAGTCTAGGCTCAGGAGCAAAGGAGTTACAGATTTCCGCTGAACTGCACTATTCGCGCAAGCCCCGACCCTAGTAGGCGGAGCCTAGCTTAGATCACGTGTACCTAAGGAGTTCGGCTCATTCCCCACTTGTTCATCCCTAATCCCCACTTGTTCCAACCTGTCTGAGCTGTTCCTTTTGATTTGCAAACGTTGCCGTATTTCTTATCTTACAGTGAAACAAACATACAAACATACAAAAAAACGAACCTTTGTGGTTTATATATAGTAAGGATTATCTACTTTACACTCTTTCGTGACCTGTTAATTCTCTCGTCTTTGAAATAGCTTTCTTAACCCTAGTATTTGATCAGCTTCATGTGAGATGGTGTTTTGACGCTGTTTTTGTCACCTCTGAGATGTTTTCGCTCTCCTCCTCTGTTAAGGCTTTTTTCTTTTTCGAATTCCTTTTCAAGTTCCTCCCTTTTCATAGTTTCTTGGGATGATGTTTCACTGACGTCGCAGTGTCCTGAGACGAATCAGCAGTTATGGCGCACTGCAAGTGTTACTGTTACAAGGCGCTTCCCCGACCACCTCGTTACTTCACTATCCTATCAATAGAATCGCTGTAACATTTCTTTTTGTCTTTTTACTAGCCGGACAGCCCGGCTAGCGCCAGGCTTTCCTCCTTCTTGTGTCAGAGCCGGGGTGTCCGATTAGAGCCTTGCACTCACCATAACACTAGCTTTTTACTATTACTGTACTATTATATTTACTTCAACATGAATGGTCACAAAAGTTTCTTTCGAAATGGATTTATGAGGATTCTACTTTTTCGAAGTTTTTCAGAGTGAATATAAAGCGATTCCGAGAAAAGCTGTCTGACCTGGAGAAAGCAGAGCTAGTATTTTTCGAAAAGTGTTTGGTTAGGGAGTGACATAGAAAGGTGACTTGAGATGCATACCTATATGAAGCTTCCGGTTCTAACTGGAAGCTTATTGGTTTACCAGTTGGGCTACGCACGCCAATGCGTGCACCACATGCCCACGCTTACGCCTACGATTAAATGTGTCATTCGGTTGCTCTTCATCTTGAAAATTATAAACCATCGAAGGTTAACTGATAGGCAACCAAAGAATTGAGTAGTGCTCACGAATGTTCTCGAGTGATAATAACATCATTATCAGATGTCGTTATCACTGGGCCTTCTTTCTTCCACGGGTACATCATTGGTTGGGAATCCCAAATTATTGGCGGTCGGATGAGCTTTGTCGTAAATGATATCAAAACATAAAGTAATCTTGATCTTCCACCGAGTTACAAACCTTGCTGGGTAGCGGTCGTAATCTATATTATAGTCGTAATCATAAAGACATCGTAAATACCGCAGGAGTTGAATTCAGTTGTAAACTGTTCTTGTCTGCACTATCAGCTGTTATCAGCTCCTATCATCGGTCGTCTGCGACTACGGAGTCCCGCCATACTCCTCATCACATGCCAAACTGTCAAAGCTCCACTATTAATGTCATTATTATAGTGGCTCTACGCTTTCCAGGATTTTCATTAGCCCGTGTCAGTTTTATCAGTTCCTGGCCTGGCACCAACCGTTCTCGATCCCGTCAGCGAGTACCGACGATCCTGTCATATTTTACATAGTCTATTAAAATTTCAAGATTCCATTATTAACAGAAAGTGCGTTACAGATCTAGTGGCTCTCGCCTTCTGTGGCTTCTTATCAGTCCCTATCACTTGTTATCATTCCCTGTCACCAATCATTAACGGGCCCTTCCTATCCTAAACCACCTGCCCAAGTGCCAAGGCTTCATCGCTAATACGAAGGGAGTTACGGATACTCAGGCTTTTGCCTTTTAAGGCTCCTTATCAGTTTATATCGATAGTTGTCACTTTCTACCACGTACCATCGCTATTCCCATCGTGCCGCCTATCTCTCTTCCAAATTTGAATGTTCTAGGTTCAGTGGGACAGGAGTTATGAATTTCCGGTCAGACAAACACACACACATACTGACACACACACACACACACACAAACACACCAACAGACACACATAGCCGATTATATAAGTAGGATGAGGATACGCTACCTTACTTGGACAGCAACATAATTAGAGCGAACTGGAAACATTCTCAGAAATCACTGTCCGATCTGAAAAAAGTGAAGCTAGTCATTCTCTGCTTGGTTAGAGAACGATTTAGAAAGTTGACTCGAGAAGCATACTTTTCTGAACGTTTCAATACGATTCACAGTTCTACTGGTTTCATGAGACAGCTGGTTCACTTGGGGACCACCTTCTTCGGAATGAATAGAAAGTAGTTCTATAGAGCACTGTCTGATCTGAAGAGTGGAGCTTGTCATTCTAAGGAAGTGCTTAGTTAGGGGATGATTTAGAAAATTAACTTGAAAAACAAACATTTTTGAGGCTCCCGGTCATAATAAGAATTGTATGGGTGAAGACGCTACATTCTGTTAGCGGAACCTCCAGAATGAATCAAAGCCAATGTTAGAATACACCATATACTGGAAAGAGCGAAGCCTGTCATTCTCTGAGAGTGCATGGTAGGGAATGAACCAGGAAGAAGATTCGATAACCATACAGACTGAGGCTTCCAGCACTGATCAGGATCTTACTGGTTTCATGAGGAGGCTGATTTACTCCAAACCACCTCCTTCAGAATGAAAAGAAAGCAGTCTTATAGAGCACTGTCTGATCTGTTAAGAATGGAGCTCGTCTTTTCGACTAGAACTGGTTCGGGAATGATAAAGAAAGTTGACCTGAGAAGCATACCTATGTGAAGCTTATAGCACTGATCAGAATCTTACTGGTATTATGAGGACACTGATCTACGTGGAGATCACCCTGTACAGAATGAATACAAAGCTTTTTGAAGGACTCAAACAGTGGAACTGGTCTTTTCCAAAATTGCTCATTTCGGGGAATGATAAACAGAGTGGATTTGAGAAAAGTACCTACTGAGGTCTTTAGCATATAAATCTTCTCAGAAGAAAATAGTTCGAGGTAATTTTGAGGTTGCTAATGTAGGAAAGATGACTTCCCAGTATTTGGTCAGAGGGTATTTGAGAGAGAGAGCAGGCTCAAGAAGCGTACTTCCGCGGGGAGAGATGATGCTTAACTTTGGAGAATTTTCTGTTCCTCATGGTTTGTCTTTTCTTTCTTGTTGGTTACGTGGTTGGTAGCACAGTGATTGCAAGTAATGAAATTGTTCAGAGTCTAAAATGTTTTTTTTTTCGAATGGTTTGAACGAAAGTTACAAGGATTAGCGATGGATTTTGCGACGCGACACTGATTATGGTGATTTCAGTACGTGGAGTTATTGTACTCACAGAACGTTATTGAAAACTTTTTTGCATCTTCCATGTTCGCCTCTCTTGAAACCTGGGCATCGGTACTGATATTAT
>UZAF01018969.1:0-18498 GCA_900617895.1 Haemonchus placei
TGCCAACTTTTTATCTATTACCCTTTTACCTCAAATTACTTTCGATCCGAAGGGCCCATAAAAAAACGAGAGAGTAAAGCATAAGGTGAAATCTTTCCCATCAATCAATCAGATCAGGTGACATAATAAACTGAATGAGCGCATTACAACGCTTACAACGTCACCTCGCTACTTGATCATGGAAATATTCCAAGGATCAAACATCGACAGAATTTGAACCTGTGTTATTAGATTCCTCCCATTCCAAACATACAATCTATTCCTGTACCAATCTATTCCTCTATTCCTTCTTGGTTTGAGTGTTCTAGTCATTCGAACCTCAGAGTGTTTACTGCATCAGGTTTGTATGGGAGAACTAAACAACAACTTGAACTTTGGCTGGCCCTTATGAATTGTTCCACAGCCAAAATGGCATCCAAATATCTCCACGGTTTAAATAAATGCAAAATACATGGCGCACTCTCCAGAATTTGATCATTTTCGAGTTCTCTATGTCCACCCACGGTGAGAAACAACCAAAACACTCCTCTCACGTCTTTCACGCAATTTCTTCCTTCCCTTCATTAGCTTAGAGGGATGATGAACAGATGCTGTAAACAACTAGGGCAGAACCTACGTAAGGAGAACGGCAGTTATGAGCCGAGGCATTCTACTACCTCCAAGATTAATTCTGCTTCTGTATTAAACAAATTTCAATTCAAATTTTATTAAGTAGTAGAGCCATTCGAGTAATAAGGCGAACTATAGTAATTTCCTTTCTAATACCAAATTGGGAATCAGTTTCAATTCAATTATCATAATATGTGGGTGAAATGAACTATTCCACAGTACTGAATGGTATACTGATATAAAAAGTGCAATATGACTATACATATCACAATCTCAGACTGTCACAACGAATATCAATAACAGGTATACGTGAGATAAGTCAGAGGGCAGAGTACCCTTCACCATCGTCGGGCTGACCTCGCCACGTATCACTCGTTCCACTCCCCCACCCACGCGTAATTCCAAAGAGAATAGCCGTTCCGATCATCTTTAGAGATACTCATAATGATCGCACACACCGCCAATACTAAGAATACCGTCAGGTGAGTAGCATTTCCGTTGTTGGGTCTAATTTTACCCAGATCGGGTGCCCCGACAGAATTCCCGTTACGGACGGTGTAATGACAATGAAGAGTTTCCCATTGGATACAGCTCTAGATGGCGTTTGTAACCATCTCACCGGGATATAAATAAATACCTTTGTAACTGAGAGAATGACCTTGCAGCAGCCCATATAACCACTGATAAGATATCAGCCCGAAAGAAAAATCTGAATTGGCAGTTTTCCAGGTCGCTTTTTAAGTGACTCCCTTAGGTAGCCGTCTTGATACCCTTGAGACCCGTTCTACACCATTATTTCTTGCCTGTTTTGCTATGCAACACGAATAATAACAGATCACTTGGCCTTGTGAAGCAGAAAACATCAAGTGAGGGAGAAAACAAGTGGAAGAATAGTTTTTGAAAAGGAAAAAAACTATTTGGAGGTCATACATAAAAGAAAGACTTTCTCGCAGTTCTATTGAAACGGGTCCGCAATGAGATCAAAGTTCTCTTCCATGCAGAAAAACACCTCTATATCGGGCTGGCTATTTTTTGTAAAAAAAAAAAAAAACTGCGAAAAAAATCCTGCCAATTGGTCTGGGTGGAGTTTTATCTCACCTCGAGAATAGCCGGATAATGAGGTGGGATGAGGTGTAATCAGAGCCTCCAAAGCCAGATGATACCTTTGGACAACTATTGAGGTGGTTGCGAACATCTTGCTAGGATGCGATTTAATGAGGTAACTATTTACCCAGTCTACTGCAGCATACGAATCGATACTTATCCGACGAGACGTAAAGTAACCCACGGAAGTGCATTGGTTAAGCCTATGGGGAAGCGGCATAAACACGAGGCTACTTTGCTTAGGCTTCAAAGTTCTCCTCAATACGGCGTTGTTTACCACAGCCTTGTTGTCAGGGTAAAATGGCAATTATACTGCTTTAATTCAAAAAGATGTCTACTCGTTTGGTTGAAACGAACAGGAATAGAATGCAAGTCATAAGATATCCAGCACGAAGTAACTGGAACGCAGTCAATGAACTTTTGTCGAGGTCCGAACGGCCGTTGAATCTCCCCGTGTGAATTCCTATCGCTGCTGTCGTTTCTCCTACCGACTTTACAATCACCGGTCCACACGCTCTTTCGCTGTGCTCCACTCTGCCTCTGACTCACCAACCGACCGACACACAAAGCGACAGAATTCAACGGTGAATAAAAACGGACAACAGCCATACAAAAATGTCACTGCAATCAGATTCCATTGACAGTGTTTATCGTATACAGTTTATCCGACGAATTATTCATATTTCTGTTCATCATCTCATCCATATGGCACCGCACAGAGCGATAATGGGACCCGTGTAAACTGAGTTGACCACCAGTGAAAGTTGCATTAAGTCCCGTACAGCACTGGGATTAAGATCTGGCAACATGCTCAACCGAATCAGGCCCCACTGAGCCTCTTGTCCCCACCCGGGCTCCTTCAGCTGTAGGAATTTTTGGGAGCATAAAATAAGTGATTTGTACATAAAAGAGCTGCACAGCTCACTTTCTGGGCGAAGAACACATTCGAAACGGTGGAACGATTCTAAATGGGAATTAAGTGCTAGGGCGCATCACTAAACGGGAGTAAACAACGCCAGAAACCACTGTCGTTTATTTTATTGTTATAGTTCACGATAGGTTCATGACATTTTGCTGACACCATTAGAGTAAAGGAGGGGTTCGCGTAGCGGTAAGGGTGTAATTTTAGCCTCAAACATCGCTCTTATGTAAGCCCGGTATTATAGTTAACAGATGATATTATATCTCTGGGCCCTGATAGGTTTCCAAGTGAAATTAATCATCAGCTCACTACACGCTATCCTCCGTTTTTCTGGAAGGAACATGATATCATTCACAGGCAACGGTCTGTAGCAAATGAGACTTACACTGCCTCCCTCATACCTACATATGGTAATAAAGATAATAAAGAAGGCCTCGTGATCGCTGAAAACAGTAAGCAGTCTCATCTACACATGGCACACGCCACATGAATATTACCACCATAAACTACTTACCCGAGATTTAAACAAGGTAGAAGTTTGAAGCTATGAAAATGAAGGGTTCTAGACCCACATAGCCTTCTTGGGGACGAGCACTATGTGTAAAAGTGGTACCAAAACAGTAAAGGCCCTACTTAACAACTCAGCAAGGCAAAAAATTAAATCCAACACTAAATGCTGGCAGATTCCAATGAAGGGGTGATTAAAACATCTACTTCGGTCATTCTCCTGGGGTACGCCATGCATTCGACTATTCCGTAGATTGAATATCAGAGAATATGCAGCGAATTTGAGATCCAACGAATAATTGTGCCAGTAAGATTATTTTAGATTAATTTGTGGTCGATTAATAGTTCTGAAGGGTAAAACCTTTAGTTCCTCCGTTGTGTTGTTAATGCATTCAAAGTCATGGAAGAACGATAAGGCTCTAATACCAATTAGCCCAGATTCCGACCAATAACTAAAGGTTTCGGTCAGACAACGAATAGAACTCAGCGGTAGGGCTTCACAGCTATATCCTACAGCCCCCTTGATCTTTCATTCCAGTTTTTATTTTCTAAGAATTCCAAATTTATTCAATATCGTAGAGTTTATCATTCTGTTTCAATGGTAATAAAGTAATAGCGGCCCGCACAGAAAGTAATCACTACTCTTCCACGTAAAGTACATTCATGGTGCAGAACGATTAATACCCTCACATTAGCCAACATTGGCAATTATCTGCGATTCCGGACCATTAGTGTTAAAAAATTTCCCTACTTTGAAGTTCCATTATTTCGAAACGGTGACCTTATTGCATTTTTGAAATTTTTTACAATTTTTTTAACCTCGATAATGTATGAGTATTTGTTTATTTATGAGCTTCATTCAACGCGTCTGACCACATAAACATAGTGAAGTCAATAAAAGTAAACACAACGCTGTTGTCCGAGCGAGACCGCAATCTCAAAAACATCTAAGAGTCATGTAGCACGAAAAATTTTTTATCGTCACCAAGAAAAAAATAGCTAAAATGGTTATCTGGACCATTACCAAGAAAAAATATTATAAAGTGGGTAGTAAAACGATATAGTTGACGTCGATGTATCACCAACACCATCGACTTCATCAGAAATAAATTCGATAATACACCTACAATTATATCGTTTTTTAATGAGATATCTTTTTTTTAATGAGCAGTCAGATGTGTCACCGGCTGCGGTGTTTATATCGTTTGTTTGCTGCATGTGAACTACGTAGATATATCGTCACTATTGTCATTTCCAAACGATGGATTAGAATTACGTTGGAAAGGCCTGACTCAACAGAACACATCATTTTCCCCAGGCCTTCCACTCTTCTTACCTTGCCATATCTTTTTGGTTACATTTAGTCCCTCAACCCCAAATGATAAAGTTGATCATATAATCTCCCATTACAGTATGCCTGACTTGCCTTTTAATAATCCAAAACAGTTAGAGCAGTTACAACGAATAATCTCTTTGATTCATGCACTCGAAAGAATTCGGAAACATAGCACGGGCGAAAGATCTCGATTGGAGACAAGCGATGTTTAGATTTCACGAATTCCCTGCGCAAAGCGATGACCGCCTTGCTCGCACAAGACAGACAGCCTTAACGATAACATTGATTTTCTGACTTGTGGCCGATTTCTTTTTCCCCTTCCACATTTTGAAAATTTGGGGAGGTTCCTCTCATATGACCACCTATACTAGTAATACAACGCCGAAAAACGTTAAAATGAAGGTCTCGCAATTGGCTAGTTGACCTTGGAAAGGTAATCATAGAAAGCGATCGGAAATAATGCGATTTCTTTGAAAGAACGACAACGCCGTCCTCCTTTGCTGTTGAAATGTAGGTGAATGATGATGGAAAACTATCAGTCGAACTCTGGGCCAGGCCTGAGCTTGCCCGATCTCAGAAGAGTTTACTAAAGGCTGCCACATTGTTATCAAGGGAAAACATTTTCGCACTTCAGGAACTTTGTCATAAGTATGGCACAGCTAAGCATCGGCTGCGGTGAAGGAAGTGAAATTTTAGCCGTCTTCATAACAAAACACTTCAGCACAACAACGTGGCTAACTTGGGGAAATAGATAGGTAATTTCTATAAACCTGCATAAGCAGAATTCCAAGATCAGAGAAGTTGCTTATCATAACATTTGCTCGTGGTACACAAATTACGGAGATTCTCAAAAGTGCCGTTTCAGATCTGTACATCGGAAATTCGCTCACATTCAAAAACTAATTATTTCCGCAGCCTCATCAAATTGTTCCAACACAACCCGCTTTATCCATAAGTGTACCGTCAAGACTAACCACTCGATTCCTAAGCTCTAGCTTTCACGCAGCTTGAACCTCGAGATTTTAAAGACACTCTCTATAGCAAATAATAATGAAGCTGATGAAAAAACGCGCGGATGTCAAAGAAGGCTACATGTGATGTCATTGCTCTTTAGAACTCCTCATATATGGTCCAAAACGTAAGCTACAGAGTATAAAATAGCTACACCCCTTTACCAATGGAAGCTTGCGTTCAAAAGCGATTGAGTATTCCGAGACTGTAAACCTAGCAGATGTTATTTTCCGAAGTTGGGTGATATCTATTTCAAAGATCCATCCAAAAACTCACATCTGTGCATTCATTCTGGACATCCTTTGGATGTGATGCAAAAGAAATAACTGGCGACTAATGAACTCTCCCACTTCAGTCGTGAATGTCACACGTGTTTCTCAGCTTGTAAGGAACGCGTCCTTGGACGAACTTCTGTGATAAGACTACAGGTGAGAAATGTATCTAAAGCTAACCAAAGTAGAAAAAAAATTGTTGAAGCCTTAATAAAATGGGATTAAAATCTTTTGCTTGACTCACAGTATAGCATAGCTCCTACGTACGGAACCATTACTCCATTTTGTTTTTAATTCTTTTTAATTACTTATACTACACACCATGAAAAAATAACAACAATAACATGAACAACAATAACAATTCAAGAGAAAAAAAGCCTATAAAGCAATGCACCGGCATTATGAACAGGAAAAAAAACTCGTTTTACAACAAATCACCAGTATCGCATTGTAATGAGCATCCAAATAAGATCAAACTCATAAGCACGAATCTAAAAACGTTGAATCATTCCATATCAGAAGGTTGTCGTGGAAATATATTCAAGAAAACAAAAAACAAAAAAGGAATCACTTACGTATCGTTGACGATTCTGAACCTCTCGTGACGTTGAAGCCGAGCATAACGAAGGGTGCTCTTGCGTGGAAATCGGCAATGTCCGTTCAACTGCAACCAAAATCGAAGCAAATGGTACAGTACAAATAGTAAAAAGATAACGCACAGTACATGACTGATAAATATCACATTAAAATCCAGCCGCTAATTAATTATGGCTGTAAGCTCTCTTAATAAGATCAAGATAGTGAAGAGCAGCCTAACCCATCTCTAGTTCTTTATCGATAACGGAGGATATGAGGGCATCGAGAAAGGGTGTAACTATCATTACCACTCGCATAATTTGCGCTACTCCTGCCAGGTTTGCCGAGTATCGCACCTCTCTAGGTACGCTTTGCGTACATGAATATACCGAAATGAACGTCACCACCCCTCGCTCCGAAATCTCATCACACTACATTTAATACTTATGCTCTTGCTCGATCACATGATTGAATTTATCGCTGCCAACACACAAACTGGAATAGCCTAACGTCTTGTTCAATAAAAAAATCAGTCCTTGGTGTGGCGATGCAACTTGGAGAAATTTGAGTATAGCAAATAGAGATCAATATTCAAGAGGAAAAAACGCACCAATACTTTCTCGAGGAGAATTTCGAGATACGTCTTGAATCGATTCCTCATCGTCCTAAAAACCAAACTAATCACCTTTTTATTCTTAGAAGGTGGTGGAGATTTACCTCTTTAGCTGAAGAATCAGAAGGGCTGAAGTCATCGTCATCGCTGCTTTCGCTGGAATAATCAAATTCCTCACTTGCCACGTCATCCGCAAAACGTCCAATTTGAGAGGATCCTGAATAAAAAGCGGTAAGGATAATTCAAAAATTTTTGGACATCACACAAATAGTAAATGACAGAAAATTTGCAATTTCAGAAGTAGGATCAATGAGAATGATGCTCTCATCAAAGAAACTTGAGCAGGCAGAAACCCAACAACATTCACTCAGAAGGGAAGCCAAGAATAATGGCAATCATTGACATCTTTTATACAACTAGAACTTCCAGGTGACTACGTGGAGAGCATTTTTGTATCAATGTTTTGCGGAACTTTCTTACCCCAAAGCCTCGGCACTCCAAGTCGCACTACTTCAATCTCACCAGCGTCAGAAACGTCTTCAGCAGGCGATATATACAACGTCTTGAAAGAACGTTTTCCTTCGCTCTATAATAGCCGTATAACATTTTTTCAAAAGAAATACTTGTAACAAAACCCACATTAACGGCGGTACTCTGCAGTGGGCAAACTTTTCCATCAACCATGGATCGCTTCAGATTATTGAATCTTAACAATATGCTTCAGAAAGTGAAGTGATCCAAGGAGCCTCAATAATCAGCACTGTGCCGATGGGTGAAAACACAAAAATTCGAAAGAATAAAACATGGTAGAAACATACCTCTGCCTATCCGCAATCTGAAATTCCAACATCATGAACGCACAATACAAGATTGGCTCAGATTCTCCTGAAATAACGCAAGAGAATAGTAGGTAAATAACTAATAAAGTCATAAAAATGAATGGGCCCAAAAATTAGCCCTCCTTCAGTCTATTTATGTAACAATCGGATGTCCATTTAATGACTTGCGTTTATTAATTAGGGTCATAGAATGAAGTTGAATTGTAGGCTCCTATAAGAAGTGCCATTTATCTTCATTTCACTATCATAGACAATCAGGCATTTTAAGTAGTATAGTCCCGTTTCTCAAATGTGGCTGGCAATGATGGTTTCAATCTGACCATTTTAAACACCATGCAGTAAACGAACCTATGATTTTTGAAAAGCAATGAAGAAGCTTGGCAAAGGTGTGACTCATTGCCGTCTTAGCGACCTCAAAAGCGTCAACAGCACTCTTTCGCGATGCGAAAAGCATGCGCAAACCGTGACACGTCTTCTGCTGAAACAAACTGGGCCATTTCGCTATATAAGTACCTAATTGAAGATTAGAGACATCAAAGCCAGTGTTATAATGATAAGAGGGAACCTCATTTCGCCAGATCAATACTAGTGGATTAACATCTAAGGAAGTAAGGTCCGGTTTGGAGAACCAGAATAGGGGCGCAGTTAGAATATGCGCCACGATTTCGCAGTAAGGATCTCATGTATATGAAACGTTCCGTTAGGGCTGCTCAAAGATTAGCTCGACATAAGAATTAGGTCAAATTAATGTTTGTAATGTTTCCATGAATAAAGAACAAAAGAATAGTACATGAGTAAACAGGTACTAGGCCAATTGAAAAACGAACCAGACCCATTCGACGGTTGAAAATGAGTGATCGAAAATCATACTCCTTCAGATAAATAACTCCGCCGTTAGTGAACTGGGGACGAGGATAACGCTGAAGAAATCAAACTCGAATAGTAATATTGAAATGAAAAGAAAAAACTTTACCACGTATCCTTTTGCACATGGAAAATGAGAATGCCATCTCGACTGTCGGCAACGTGTTGAGATGCGGGAGGTGCCTGTTGTGGAGGTATTATCACTTTTGATTGGTACCGATTCCTTCTCCAACGTACTTTTCTAAACACATCGATGGAAGGCGTACCAACATCAAAATAAAAAAAAAAAAAACAGAAAAACCGTACGGTGAACTCGGTCTTGAAGATCCTAACGGCAGTTTCGTCAACGACTGTTCGGATTTCCTCCTTTTCTGTATTACTGCGCGGGCGCAAGAGAAATTCACGCAAAACGTTTGTTTGATGCCGCAAAGGTACTGGAAAAGACATTACGTTGAAAGAGTAATGACTTTATTCTGGTTTATGTCCAACATTTCTGAAAATGCTCACCATAAAGTGATTCATCATCATTTACATTGTGTTTGATTTGATAAGTGTCCTCCGGAAACGGGTTAGGAATTGACGTGCTCTGCAAAACAACAACGTAACACGCAGACCTCAATACGGCTCGGAAGGGTGTGCACAATCAGAAGAAAAAATCCCTACTCATGAGTAACGAAGCTTTCTTATGTCTCTATTAATAGCCTCGAAAATAACGTGTTTGGGTATCAGTTACCATTATAATACCTATCAAATACACTACAACCTCAGAAGAAAAGGTTCATCTTCATGATTATAACTCACCCTTTCAAAAGAAACTTAACGCTGGTCATGATTTGAAGAACTTCAATTCCACAAAAATTTAGTAACTGACACTGTCTATTTTTATTGATGACGGAACAGAGTGAGCGAAGCCAGCATCTCTTGCGAAAGAATTTATTTGGTAGGTACTTGCTCTTTCGTCAGTAATTACATCACTGTCACTGGAACAACAAACTGTAGGAAGCGTAAAGCATCAAACAGTCATCAATCAAAGCATCCTTCCGGTTCCAGTAAGCTATTGCAATATCGTGACCTACTACAACCTCCGAGGGCAAAACCTAACTTCCTTGAACTCGGATTCTTGATAGAATGACTCACGGATTAACCGATTGGCCGAGCGAGAAGTTCTTCTCGTATAAAAGCGGTTCCACGGGCTTGCTGCAAATGATCTTTTTTGTTCACAATTCACGATCATGAGAAAGTAGACTTGCTTTGTTTGAAGAACATCAAGCGGATCATATCCTTCCCAAAACATAAGTCTCATAACGAGTTGATAATACCACCGCATGAAGTTGAAGGATCTACATGTAGCATTCTACAAATAAAAGGTATAAAGTGTATAACAAAAACAAAGAATGAAGAAACAACATACCTCTACGACGGAGCACTGGAATTCCTGAACATCATCTAAACAGAAACACAGCTTCAATGCCATTAAAATGAAAGCGGCAGCTTTTGTTTCATTAGCGAAGAAAATGCTTAAAATTGAAGAAGTAGAATCTCCGAATCGATACAACTGTGCATACGACGAACTCAGTATTGAGGGTCCTATTTTTCTGTTGTTTGGGCCGACCAAATACTGTCATCATATCAGAGTAAGCAAAGCCATTTCTCGAACTTGACAACCAGCGGAAAAACGAACCCTAAAAGTGCCGATAGAGTTCTACAACTAGCTTTCGTTATTTAACAAACTCGCCTGCTCGATACGTCCTTGCCTTCGTAAACTGTTCTCGTCAAGATCGACGCGTGGAGGTGCCAGTTCCATCAAAAGAGTAACTTGTTCCATCATAGATTCAGGGAGATTCAAATGATACAATAGTCGAGACACAATCTAAAATTGACGAGATAGTATTGTGTTTGACTCAATATTCTTCCGTCTCTGACAGCAGCCGACGTAGAGAGTCAGAAGGGCGAGCCTGCACTTTGAACTCACGAAATTGCCGATCCACCCATTTTTCTCAGGAGTCAGAAAAATACTTAAATCTCTCCGATGTTTTCGAATGACTTGGATTCCAATAACTTTTGGAAAAAGAGGTCAGTCCCCTCTATGCATCACTTAATTTGGTGAATCTAGATAATGACCTTCCAGAACTTGACATAATCGGCAGATAATTGTTGAGTCGAATGTGCAGCTTGTTTATCAACGAGAGTAATAACTTAGAAATCACTGACCTGTGGAAAATCAACCTTCGCGGGTACTGGAGGCAGGCGACAAACTTGCCAAGCAAAAAAGACTGTCCTTTGAAATTCGAATAGAGGAAGGTTCTGAAAGCGGACATATGTTCTTTATCTGAGAAGCGCGATACACACGCTTCCAACGTTATAAGAGCATCAAACTCACAAGCTTTGTACACCAGCCTAATGGCCCTGCTTTTACGTCATCAAAATTTCTCGTGCTAAGGGCCGTAAACTGAAAAATAGAGATACCCAGCCTGCCTTCTCGCATCCATCTGAAGAAGGCAATTAGGCAAAACAGTTCGAGTCAAACCTAATAGGTTAACGATTTGTGTCACCTCAAGATGTCCGAAAGCATGATCCATCTGCATCCAAACGTTACAACAGATATATAGAGTAAGGCTATTAGAACATCCAATGTGAGGTAGACCGAAGCCGCCTCAAAAATGATCGCAAAATTAGCAAATTAACGAGGTAAGATTGAGTTTATTACCAACCACTCAAGCAAAAAAATGGCTTTATTTTTTGAGGACAGTTCTAGTTTATATACTGACAATACGACTATCAAATCCACACTCACATTCTTTAGAATTTCCTTTGGAATTTTCGTTTCCACGACATTGACCAACTGGGTTTGCAACTGAGTTGAAGACGACGTAGGCTCAGCAATACTGTCCTACATTTCAACATATGATCAGTTTTAGTGTTGTTTTGTAACAAAAGAAACAGGAAAGATCAAAGTTCAATGAGAGAAACGTGTTGTAAGTTCGACTTACATTAAGTTCCTCTTCATCAGAGCGAACTTCCAAATCCTCATTCAGCGTGTCACTCATAAGTATATCCCAAGCAGTTGTGGACCTCTCCAAAGCCTCCTTACCACGCTTCTTTCTTCGCATTTTATTTTCCTTTTTCTCTCGAGCTCGCTTAAATGCCCTTAATACGCAACAATAAGCACTACCGTCATCATTGCCTAATTTTCCCGATAGAACTCACAGATTAGTATTAAGCAATACAGCACGGAACATGAGCTCTACATCTTCCGTATAATCTTTAGAAGTAAAGGCAACATTCCACGCTGCCAAATAGTGCTGATAAATGGCACGAACATGATTCTATAACAAATATTTTGGTGGTACATATTTAGCCATGGAAAATCAAAATTACAAAGGTAGAAAAAGAAGAAAATTACCAACAGAGAAACCACTCGGAACAGCTTTCTCCTCACTAATCATAGCAGCGCCTTTTGCCAGCATTTTTGTAAAAGTAGAAATCCTTGTGCCAATGGTCCGTAAATATGCAGGTGCGTGATGTCTACCAGAAGTGTAATCCTTTCTGGCAAATGGTAACTAGTGTAGGTTGGGCATGATTCCCGATAATATAAAACCGAACATCTACCTCAGTTCAGAGTTTTCCGAAGAAGTGAATGTTACCGGTCGATAGCTCTCGAGTTTTTCACCCTAAAAATGAGCAATATAGAGGAAAAAGACAGGAAACAAAAAGCAGTGTACGAATAAGAGAATAATAAGAAAAAAAGTACCTTGCGACGCTTTCGGTTTGAGGACGTGAGCAAAAGTGAACCTGAAGAAGTCGCTTTTGGCTCTCCGCTAACTTCGCGAGATTTTTTTGTTTTAACTCTCGCAGAACCGATGACAAGCCCCTCTTCGTCTTCTTCCACTTCACGAAAATCCTGTCCAAGTGAAGTTGTTAAAGCGCAATTCTACATGAATGAAGCATATCATGAATTGAAAAAATGAATATCACTATTTCTCATGACGAACTTGATCTAAAGCATACATGCATTGGTAGGTACAATATTTAGCTCTTCTAGTCGAGCCGCAGATGTCAGGTGCTGATCCTATCATTACAGAAAACTTGCGTTGTGGAAACAGAAAATAGTACACGACAGTAAGAATAAGCTAGGAAGTCAGAAAGAGAGCCACGTATGATTCTGTAGATATGTATCAAAGTAAACGTCCCTGCTACAAAGTTTGGACAGTAGCTCTATTCTTCCAGCAGATTGTTTACCAATCTGAATTTCGCCTATATTCAAGTATATCAGCACTTTTGTTCATGACACTTTTTGGCTCAATATTCCTCATACAACACAATAGTCACATGCCGATATATTAGAGAGTGGAAGCTAAACCACATGTTGTCTGCAGCTTCAGCTATTCACTTGTTTTGTTAGAGGAGTAAATGAATGAACTATACAAATTAACTCACAAATATCTGGGTCCCACAAGATGCACAATACATCAGGCCGTCCAGAACTCTGGTCTCCGTAGAACCACAAATGGAGCAAGAGTTCGAAGTCATAGTTATTATTTTTACGCTAAAAATGCAAACCATTCAGAAATATAATTACCAGCCAAATGTGGGATGCATCGGTCCAAATTGCAATATGGTTGAACCGTAAATAACAAGGGGAAAAATCGCCCTCGATCAAACAGTCATACGAATTTTTTAATTCCTTTGGGATATGTTTCGGTAGGAATCTAACTAAATGGAGCCATAGAGATCGATGATGGCCCTCCGCCCAACCACCGAATTGCTAGCCCACAGCTCACAGTTCTTCTGATCTAAACAAGGTTAAACAGCCAACTTCAGCCATATGAGAACAATGGGTAATCGTTTAAACTAACAGTTATGTTAACATTTCAATTTAAGGTAACATTCTCTTACACGTTTGCCAATGCAACTGTCTGAATTACTCCAAAAGGAATCCTCACCAAAAGCCTCGAATATGGGCATTAAATTCACTTAGTTGAATGCAAAAAGTGGAGTTTGGACCTTCACAAATACAGCGGCGCGCGGCGGCGCGTCTTCCCGCCTTATGGGCGGGGCTTCTGAGGGTGGGGCCCCAGGGAGGCTAAGAAACCCATCGCGTCTTGCTATTGGATTGTGTGCGGCTGTATTCACTGTATTCGCTATGACAGAGGAAATCGTCGACGACGACCCGGTTCCTGAAGTTGGGGAGGATATCGTGCAGTTGCGACAAGATCAGTTAGAAGAGCCACTCGAACAAACAGGAGTGGATGCCATTAATTCGGTGCGAAGTTCAGCGGCAGCTCCTTCGACTCATGCGGGAAGCTCTATGAGGCCGACTTTCAAGAATATGGGTCTAGCGAACAATGCGAGTCCAACGCGAATCGTAGCTGCTCGTCATTGCGTGTCGTCGTCGACGACCTCCTGCTGTTATGTAAACGCCCAGCCCGCCGCTATCAAGTGGGGGGGGGGGGGTGTGGTAGGTTTCTAAGGCTCGTCACTCTTTTAGGAACGGCCATGCACACTAAGCTATTCCACTGAACCACCATTATTCTCGATGTATTAAACAGGATAGAAACCTTAGCCTTCCTGCACCCATCCTGGTCGATTAGCGCCATTCATCTGCTAAATTCTTCCATGCAGAAGATACTCCCTCGTCTGCATTATTTGCAGACGACCAACGAAGTCTTGATGGAGCACGCAATGGTACTCTTTAGCTAGATGTGCACCGAAGTCAAGCTGCATGTTCTGCACCATAGAAGAGAGTCGCGACTCACATTTCTCATGTCGGTGTGAGTATTATGCAGATGCCTAGATCACTTCAGGCACATGCTCAATCTGTGCGATAGATACCGGAAGTCCTTCCACGGGGAGGACTATAATGTGGCATGCGTTAGTTTTGGTCTCGGTCACAATCAGTTGGTATGCCACAAAGGCCGTACTCATACGAAGAGGCCTCGCCACTAGCCGTCGTCATCATCCAACAAGCCGTTTTGCACGTTAACTGTCCCGTCTACATGTTTCAACGAGCTGTCTCCACCTTCAAGCCGTCCACACCTCGCACCAAGCCTTTCCCAGCAAGCTATCTACATCTTTCGACGAGCCGCCTCCACCCCAAGCTGTCTTCATAAATCTACGAACTGACCGAGTGTTCAAAAATGAAGACGCTCGTCATGTATTTTCTTTCTCGTTATATTGAACAGGGTAGAAACCCAAGTCTTCCTGCACCCATCCTGGTCATTGCGGATGCCGTTCCGGGGATTCGATTTCTACGATCAGCACAACCGGGCAGAAGAGGTGAATACTTCGAGTCCGATTTTGCGGCCTCTCTAAAAGAGAAGAAGGAGCAAGAAAACAAGAGGCCTCAGACTACATGTTATAACGTGGAGTGAGTCCTCTAGTAAAGAGTCTGTATTTTCCTCATTGGAGTGTAGTGCTCCACGTCCGGTGATGATAATAATTGTTATCGTTCTGTTCAAGAACGAAGGTGGCCCCTCATCGTCGGAGCAGCCCTATCGATGAGGAGGGCCTTCTTGGGCCCGCGCCTCTCAAGCGGATCTGCCTGCAAACCAGAGGTGCTAAGCCGTCACGCCAGGAAAGTTTCCTCAGGCTGGTAGGTCGTGGGACATGAATTTCAGTTGTGGCCGCTTCAGGCACTTCGCCCAGGTTTGCACGACCACAAATAAGATGTGAAGGTCAGTTCATTGCTGGTAACATCCTGACGTTTCTGATCTTCTCCAACCTTATCTCGTTTTGTAGGGAAGTTGTTGCTGAACGGATTCCTATCATGATCGATGAACAGTTCAGGGATTTTTAAGCCGAATTCTGCTACGACTTACGAGTATAGTGAGCTCGTTGATGTTCCAGTGAAAGGTTTACTCGCTAGCGGGGCTATCGAGAGAGTTGCCCTAGGAACATTATTAATAATTAACCCGTTGTTAGTGGCTTCGGGTAAAAAGCTCAAGCTCATCTTGGATCTTTCTCATTTGAACAAAAGTAGAGACACAGAGGGTCAAGTTCGGGGACCTATCCACAGTGCTCCCAGTCCTGTCCAAAGATTTTTATATGAGTTCCTTCGACCTCAACTCCGGGTATCATCACGTTAAAAACCATTGTTCCTGAACTAATCTTCTATGATCTTTTTGGCAAGGGAGCTATACAAATTCTTGCTGTCGCATTCGATCTCTGTTCCGCTACTTGGTGTTTACAAAGCTTATGAGGCCGCTTTTGGGGAGAAGGAGATCACATGGAATCAATATTGTCATCTACTTAAGTGGCCGAAGTTAAATGTTCTGGATCACGCTCTAGAAGCTATAATGGTTGGGTCACGCATCGATCTCCATTCTTGTACGTCGAACGTCACCAAATATAGGGAGTAGATGGCTCGTGACTTAGCGAGGAGACTGCTTAAGACGAGAGGTCGTTCTCTCTCAGATAGATTGAGATGGCAAGGTAGTTTTGCTCTCATGGGTCTCGTAATTACTCCAGAGAGAGGACGGCAGTGAGGGCCGTGGCCTCGGCGATCGCTGGAAAGGGCAAGACGGGTACGTCGCTCTCTTTTAGATGGTCATCAGCAAAAGAGGAGAGGTCGGAACTGACAAGTTGGTTGTTTTGGAACACAAATTTAAGGGTATCTGTATACAAGGTTCAGTTGAACTTCAAAATGCATTTATGACCTTTTCGGATGCTTCCCGGTTAGGCCATGGCAATTTTATTTCTTGTTGCCTATTGTAGCGTCCATTTTTCCTCCAACCATTCTTTTGATGGTGGGTTCCTCCGCCAAACCTCATCGCTCGGACGTAGATAGATAGATTTTGCCGAAGATATCGGAGGCGGAAGAAACCACTTTAAGGTTTTCCAAAAGCCAACAAGGACAAACCCGCCGCTCAAGTACGAGTTTGAGCAAAACACTTCCGCAAAGAAAGCTCTCAGTGTCGACAGTGTGAAATATAATTTGACAGAGCTAAATACCCATGAAATAAAAAACAAAAAACGCTCATCATGAACTGTGCAACAGCAATATCAAGGTTGTGTCCAACATTAAACATGGATGGCAAAGTTAACAAAACGCACTCCAACGTCATTATTGGGAAGGTGCCCAGGTGCTGTTTTTTTTGAGAAGATATTCCGTCTTAGCACTGTGCTACCGTGCAATATCTCCCGGGGACGACTGTATTTCGTCATGTTCTCAGGTACGAGCGGTACTACGAGGTCATGAGGACAGAAGGTGTCCTCGTGAGAAAACCTTCAGTTCGAATTTTGTTTCCTCAACGGGGTCAGCGCCACCCACCCGACCCTCATCCTTTTCAGGAACTCTATGGAAGGAGCAGGTGCACTGCGTGAGGCTGCCACACAAACTGCCACGCTTAGCAAGTGCTAAGAGGTACTCTCTTAACAATCATCGATCGAATGCAACATCCAGGGCGTATTTGTACCTATTCTTAGCTTACTGCAACAAGTGAGGCTAACATAGCTCTTTACCACTGATATCGTCAGCGCTAACTTTCTTCTTCGTGAAGCAAAAAGAAATGGATCAAGTATCAGAAAAGTCTTTATTGAAAAGTGCAGAGAGTGCCAATGAACCGTCGGACCAAAATTAGTACGGCAGATTTCAACGCTTTTATCACAGTACCACGGTTTTGTTTGGATTCTACTGGGGACCAATACATGCCGCGCTCCCGCGCTTTGAACTCCTTGTGACCTCGCATCGATAAGGGCGAAGTATATAAACCCGCGACGCCAGGGTTGGGGGATCTTTTGCTCTCCTATGTTTTTTTAGTTGATCTTCCGCTGAACAACATTAGGTATTCGGTGTTTCTTAGCGAATCAAAAACGGACAAAGCAAGGAGATGGTAGGAAAGGTCCGCTTTAGCTGCCTTAGAGCAAAGGTTCGATAGTACCCAAGTTATGCAAATGAGAAAATGGTATCCCACAAAACATTTCAGACCTATATCTGTACTATGTACGACCGATGAACTGGATCCATCACAGATAACTATGTCCTAATCATCGCAATGCCGCATTACCACACATAAGATTCTGTTGATTTATCTTCTTATATATCTTCAGAAGCCATCTTTTGTGATTCAAACAGAGAAACCAAGTCAGCTAAAGTCGGAGGACGGATGGTTGCAACTCTTACTGATTCAGAGTGGCCCAAACTGCCAAGCGTGGTTTTAGGCTCACCAATGAGTACCAAGGTGGACGCATTGAAGCCGCATCCTTCAATCGCTTCGGCTATCTGCTCTCTATACGACGCGGAGTGGAAGACAACTGCTCACTTGATGAATCGAATTTTCCCCGTCGGCTTGCAGATAAGCACAGCCCAGAAATGGTTTGCAGGTATGCATGCCACAGTGAGTCGCCAGTGCTGCACCACCTCATGGGTATGTGTTTGGCTGAGATGGTTTGATCGATACTTGGTGGAAAAGATCCGTGAGTTGGACCAAAATGCCGTATTAGAGACGCATGTAAACGGCAGAGGCTTGAAACCAAACTTATCTTGGTGCCGTTTGGGCAGTGGAGCAGAGGAGCTCGACAAACTATACAAGGATATGAAGGATGCTCAAGAAGGGAATGGGTTGTATGTGCAGGCCGATGACATGAGCTATTACGATCAAACGGTCTGCGCAGATCTGTTGTGCAGTGAGCCCGCCCCGGTTTTCAAGATTCGGCCTACAGCAGCTGAGAGGCCCGTGCGTCCATGGTCGAACTGTTATACCGCACTATATCACACGCAAGGTCAGGGGTACAAATCCCGGATCGATGCCCGCCCAGGCCAACCAAGCCCTCCATCCCTCCAGGGTCGGTAAATTGGTTCCAGACTCGTCTGGGAGGATAAAAGCACTGACTTGTACATCGGCTGG